>MU759131.1:4412-69289 GCA_026770625.1 Nicotiana glauca | reverse complement strand
GGATTCTGATATTATGAAGACAGCCTTCAGGACGAGATATGGGCATTACGAGTTTCTAGTTATGTCTTTTGGGCTTACTAATGCCCCAGCCGCGTTCATGCTTTTGATGAACAGCGTATTCCGGCCGTATTTGGATTCCTTTGTGATTGTGTTTATTGATGACATCCTGGTGTACTCCCGTAGTCAGGAGGAGCATGCTCAGCATTTGAGAGTAGTATTGCAGAGGTTGAGGGAGGAGAAGCTTTATGCAAAGTTCTCCAAGTGTGAGTTCTGGCTCGGGTCTGTGGCTTTTCTGGGACACATGGTGTCCAGTGATGGTATACAGGAGGATCTGAAGAAGATAGAGGCAGTGCAGTGTTGGCCTAGACCGACCTCTGCCACTGAGATCCGTAGTTTCCTTGGGTTGGCAGGATATTATCGCCGATTTGTTCAGGGATTTTCTTCTATTGCATCACCCTTGACTAAGTTGACTCAGAAGGGTGTTCAATTCGTATGGTCCAAGGAGTGTGAAGAGAGCTTTCAGAAGCTCAAGACAGCATTGACCACGGCTCCAGTTCTGATATTGCCGTCAGCTTCAGGTTCCTACATCGTGTATTGTGATGGCTCGAGAGTTGGCATAGGATATGTACTGATGCAGGAGGGTAGAGTTATTGCATATGCTTCTCGTCAGTTGAAGCCCCATGAGAAAAACTACCCTGTGCACGATTTGGAGTTAGCAGCTATAGTTTATGCTCTGAAGATTTGGAGGCACTACTTGTATGGTGTTTCTTGTGAGGTGTATACCGACCATCGCAGTCTTCAGCATCTGTTCAAACAGAAAGATCTTAATTTGAGATAGCGGAGGTGGCTTGAGTTGCTTAAGCATTATGACATTACCATATTGTATCATCTGGGGAAGGCCAATGTAGTGGCCGATGCTTTGAGCCGGAAGGCGGTTAGTATGGGTAGCTTGGCTTATATTCTAGTTGGGGAGAGGCCCTTCGCAGTTGATGTTCAGGCGTTGGCCAATCAGATGGTGAGATTGGATATTTCAGAGCCGAGTCGTGTGTTGGCTTGCGTTGTTTTTCGGTCCTCCTTGTATGACCGCATCAGAGAGCGTCAGTATGATGATATGCATTTGCTTGTCCTCAAGGACAGGGTTCAGCACGATGATGCCAGAGATGTGATTATTGATAGTGATGGTGTGTTGCGGATGCAGGGCCGGATTTGCGTGCCCAATGTAGATGGACTTCGAGAGTTGATACTAGAGGAGGCTCACAGCTCACGGTACTCCATCCATTCGGGTGCCGCGAAGATGTATCAGGACTTGAGATAGCATTACTGGTGGAGGAGGATGAAGAAGGATATTGTGAGTTATGTATCCCGATGCCGCAACTGTCAGCAGGTCAAGTACGAGCATCAGAGACCGGGCGGTGTTCTTCAGCGTATGGTTATTCCTGAGTGGAAATGGGAGCGGATTACTATGGATTTCGTGAGTGGTCTCCCACGGACTACGAGGAAGTTTGATTCAGTTTGGGTGATTGTGGATCGGCTGACCAAATCCGCGCAATTTATTCCAGTATGTACTACTTACTCATCGGAGCGGCTGGCAGGGATCTTTATTCGGGAGATTGTCAGGTTATGTGGAGTTCCAGTGATATTATCTCGGATAGAGGTACACAGTTCACTTCTCAGTTCTGGAGGGTATTTCAGCGGGAGTTGGTTACGCAGGTGGAGTTGAGCACAGCATTCCATCCTCAGACGGACGAACAGTCCGAGCACACCATTCAAATTTTAGAGGACATGTTTCGTGCCTGTGTTATAGATTTTGGAAGGTCATGGGATGAGTTTATGCCACTTGCAGAGTTTGCCTACAACAACAGTTACCAGTCGAGTATTCAGATGGCCCCGTATGAGGCGTTGTATAGTAGACGGTGTAGATCTCCTGTTGGATGGTTCGAGCCTGGCGAGGCTAGATTGTTGGGGACCCATCTCATGTGTTGGATTTCAGCACGGTTCAGCTGGATGATGATTTATCATATGATGTGGAGCCGGCGGCTATTCTGGGTTGTCAGGTTCGAAAGTTGAGGTCTAAGGACATTGCTTCAGTAAAGGTGCAGTGGAGGGGTCGGCCCGTGGAGAAGGCTACTTGGGAGACCGAGTAGGAGATGCGGAGCAGATATTCTCACTTGTTTGAGGCTCCAGGTATGTTTCTTGACCCGCTCGAGGACGAGCAGTTGTTTTTGTTGGGGACGATGTGACGACCCGACCCGTCGTCACGTGAGTTACCGCCCCGTTTCCCCCTTATTGTGTTGCTTCATGTTTCAATATCGGTATTAGAGTTGATCGGATTGAGTTGGGTTGGTTTTTGGATGAAAATGAGGTAATTAGCCTCTTAGAAGGAAGGTTGTTGTAGAAAAGTCAATCGGAAGTTGACTATGTGGTTGGAGGGCTCGGATGTGAATTCCGGTGGTTCGGTTAGCTTCGAGGGGTGATTTGTGACTTAGGAGTGTGATCGGAATTGAATTTGGAGGTCCGGCGTAGAAATAGGCTTGATTTGGCAAAGTTGGAAATTTGGCGAATTCCGGTTGGTAGGTGAGATTTTGATCCGAGGGTCGGAATGGAATTCCGAGAAATGCAGTAGCTTCGTTAGGTGATTTTGGATATGTGTGCAAATTTTCAGATCATTCGGACTTCGTTTGGTCGAGTTTTTGATCGAATGTGAGCTTCAGAAGTTTTAGTTAATCTTAGGCTTGAATCCGTTGTGATTTGGTCATTTTTGTGTTATTGGACGTGTTTTTATGATTTGAACAAGTTCGTATGGTGTTTTAGAGTAGGTTGGTACTTTTGGTTGAGGTCCCGGGAGCCTCGGGGTTATTTCGGAAGGTTAAACGGGAATTTTAAAGTATTGCATCAGGTCTGCAATTTTAAGCTTCTGTTATTTCCGCATCTACGGAAAAAGGACCGCAGGAGCGGTTCCGCAGATGCAGCCAATTGATCGTAGAAGCGGTCCTTGTGAAGGGTGGGTAATTCCGCAGAAGCGGAAGATTTTCCGTAGAAATGGATACCGCAGAAGCGGTATGTGACCGCAGAAGCGGTCCTGGGCTTCTTGGATGAAATCGCAGAAGCAGTCAAGAAGACCGCAGAAGCGGTCGCAGTGTGAGTAAGTGAAAAACCGCAGAAGCGGCAATTTTCGAAGAAGTGGAAGTCGCATAAGCGAAAATTTCACCGCAGAAGCGAAAATGCTGGGTGATTAATGAAACAGTGAAGTTCGAATTTCAGAAGTTAGAAAATATTTTGGGACTTTGGGAGAGGCGATATTGGGCGATATTTGAGAGATTTCAAAGGGATTCTATACGGTATTAACTTGTAGCCTCAAATAATGTTGTTATGGTATAAAAACAAGGATTAAACACTGAAAATTCAAGGAATTTAAGGGTAAAAATTGTGGTTAGGGCTTAAAGCTTAGGAGAGCCTAAATTGACGATTTGAGGGGTCAAATAGACTCCGATTCTTGTATATTTTATATGTACGAACTCGTGGTGAGACGAGGATTCCGGAAATATAAATTTCGTAATTTTTCGAGAAGTGAGCCCGGGGCTCGGGTTTTGCCAACTTCGTGGTTTTTATTATTTTTCGAGTCTTTTCGATTGGGTTGTGGTTTATTGGCCTATTGTGACATATCCCTTATGGTTTTGATCAGATTCTATATGTGAGGAGGTAGATTTGAGAGGGAAAGGCTTGGCGAGCTAGATTATCGGCCGGCTAGAGGTGAGTAATACTTGTAAATGATATTCTGAGGGTTTAAAACCCCGAAATTGCACATCTTAGTGTTGTGTTGAGGTGACTTGCATGCTGGACCTGAGCTTGGGGTAGAGCACCGTTGGGGATCGTAACTTGGTCCATCCCGGTTATTGGTATTTACCGCGTATTTGCAAATTATTTGTTGTTATCACTATGACTTGGGCTCATTGCCATACTTGGGGCTTATTGCCGATTGTTTGAACTATTTATGAACTATCATCACTGTTTCCCTCACTATTTGAAATATTAATTGAACTCAGTCCATGTGATTTACATTGTTTAATGAACTTGGCTATATTTTTACTCAACATGAAGTTTTAACTGATATTTGAACTATTGTTGAGCTGAGTATTATTATTTTACTGATGCCCGAGAGGCTTTTTGACTATTTTTGGACTGATTGAGGCCGAGGGCCATATGTGAGGGCATGAGGAGTGATGTGAGGAGGCTTTCAGGCCTCGAGTGTTATGTGAGTAGGCTTTCAGGCCTCGAGTGTTATGTGAGGAGGCTTTCAGGCCTCGAGTGTATTGTGAGCAGGCTTTCAGGCCTCATGTTGATATTATTCAGGCTTTTATGCCTCATGTTGATATTATTCAGTCTTTCAGGCCTCATAATAATATTATTCAGGCTTTCAGGCCTCATGTTGATATTATTCAGGCTTTCAGGCCTCATGTTGATATTATTCAGGCTTTCAGGCCTTATTGATAGCGCTTGGGCTGAAGGAGCCCCTCCGGAGTCTGCACACCCACAGTGAGTGCGGGGTACCCCTTTGAAATGAACAGTGGTAACAATGACACTGTCATATGTGTTTGATTCAGGTAACAATGACTGACCAGTCAGGTAACAATGACTGACTAGTGGTAACAATGACACTGAAACACACTTTGGTCAGGTAACAATGGCTGACCGGTCAGGTAACAATGGCTGACCTTACTTGTGTAATCTTGTTTATTTGATTCATTTCAAGAGAATGCTTTGGTATGTTTTCATGAATTCTACTGTTATTGGTTTATTGCTTAGTNTTAGACAGTTTATGTAGTAGGATATCATTCTATTCTATAGAGGCTCATATTCGTGACACCGGGTCCTAGTTGGGCTGTTTCGGTACTTTGCCAGATTTTAGTATTTTTACCATTATTTCAGACTTTGACTTAAATAGCTTTATCTATGCTTGTTTAAATAATTGGGGTAATTGTTATAAATGGTTGCGCTTGCCTAGTAGTGTGCTAGGCACCATCACGATCGGGTTTGGGTCGTGAAAAAGAGTTAGTTTATTTATTTTCCCGAACTATGCAAGATCTGATTCTTGTTCCTACATGATACGTAGGCAACCCACATTAGGTTCGATTGAATAAAAAAAGGAAAAAAAGAAGAAAAAAAAGAGAAAAAGAAAGAGAATGTTTATTCTAACATGCTTGTTGTTTTGAAATAAAATTTAGTCAAAGGTGGTCGGTTTGTTGGTTTGCAATAGCGAGTCACAAAAATAATCCAAGAATACTCGGATATAAAAGCATCTTCTCGACCAATGGAACAAGCACCATTGTTGTTGACCCAAAGTCAAGAAAAGGCAAGCAGGCAAGCTGGCAGCGAAAAATAAAAAATGGAGGCAAATGTGGGGTTGACTTTACCAGATTTGAGCAATAGGACATGGCCTGCTCGGGATGATTTGATGATGGGGAGACATGAAAATTCTTCCAAGTCCTTTAGTAAATTAGTTTCTCTGAAATTTCCCATGTCGCTAGTCCTGAAATCCGACAGCCAATATTGAGAATGTTTTGATCAAAAAGTCAAAATTTGAGTGCTGAATCAGAAAGAATAAAAGTGTTGAATGCTGTAGCAGTGCTGATGGGCAAATTTATGGCTAAGATGTCGCTTAGTAACTGGAAAGTCACTCCTCTTTTAGTCATGGTAGCTTATTTTGTCATCTTTGCTTCTTGTTTTTGTGCTATCAGACCCTTTTGTCCTTTACTCAATAAAATACATTTTCTCCTTTTGTGTCATTTTGTTCTTAGTTCTTTTCTAGCTAGTTCTAATGACATGACATGCATGCGAAAATTTTGGCCAGATCTCAAAAGCTGATTTAATCTGGAATTGGATAACTGAAAAAAATACTTTTGAGGATGAATAAAGAGTTGAAATACTTTGGAATTAAGGTCGAGTAAAATTCACTTTCAAATCACTGTGACGATTGGGCTTGAGGATGTTTAATCAATTGAAGTTTGTTGGAAAGTTTGACATTAAGGGATGGAAAGTGTCTTGTGACCACGACACACCAAGAAGACAGACATGTTTGTCAATGCTGTGATCGTGAAAATATACTATGTTTGGCGTTCTCGAGGTTGGGAGGCCCTTTTTCTGCTACCCAAATACTTTATACCATTTGTCACCCCTTTGAGCCTGTGTTATTTTCTTTAACCGCCCTCTTTTGGAATCAAGTTTAGAGTCAAAAGTCAAAAAAATGAAAAAAATAAAATAACAATAAAAGTCCATGTCCCAAGAGTACAAACTAGGGCAATTCATAGAAAGTTCAAGGAAAAAAAATATGAAGAAGAAAAGAACAGTCAAAGGTCCATGCCCCCAGAAAATAGAAGTTGGGGCAACTTGTTTTGAAAAACAACAGAGACAAAAGAAAAAGACAAAAGCGATGAAGGCAATTTTTCCAACCAATTGAACAAGGCAATTTTTTATTCTTCTTTATTGTATATGAATCTTTGGGATAGCTTCCATCAATAAGGTTCTTTGCCAATTGCGGTCGATCGTAATAGTTTACCATATCTTCACGTGCCTTTGGATTGTCTTTTGTTTTTCCATCAACATTAAGAACAGGGTTAAATACATTATCAAAGACATTCTTCTCAATATGCATTACATCGAGATTATGTCGGATCATGTTAGAGCTCCAATAAGGCAAATCCTAAAAGATGCTTCTCTTTTTCCAACCACAACACCTAAAAATTCTCCCATTAACTTCTTCTGCATCTAGCTCAGTTACTTTCCTCAGTCCCAACTCACAAATTTGGTTCAAGATTTCCTCTCCTGTTCTAATGGATGGTGGTAGCCTTCTGATAGTCTGACCTTTACGAAAAATTTTACAATCTCTTCTAAATGGTGATTTTGGTCAAGAAACATTCTATGACTGTCAAACCAAGTTGTTTTCCCACCATGACGTAATCTAAAGGATTGTGCTTTCTCCATACATTAAGGACATGCTAAGTTACTGGCAGTACTCGATCCAAACAACATAAAATAGGCTGAAAATCAAAGCGGCCCTTAATTGAAAATTTTTTTTTTTTTATATGTCAAATGCTTCTACACACGTCTCCCACAACAAGGCCAATTCCTTTATTAAAGGTTGTAGATAAACATCAATTGTTTGTTTAGGGTTGTTTGGCCCTAGAACAATGTAGTTAAGAACATTTACGCCTATTTCATACACATCCCTGGAGGAAAATTGTATGGAGTGACAATCACTATCCATGAAGAGTATTTCCTTCCTAAATGACCAAAGGGCTGAAAAACATAAGTACATAATCCCAACCTCATATTTCTTGGTTCAACAGCAAAAAAGTGATAAGTTTCTTTGAAGTACTTACAAGCCTTAGAGTCTGATGGATGACGCATTACGCCCTCCTCTTGTATGTTCTCATGATGCCATCTCATATCAGCAGCTGTAGAATGAGGTGCATATAATCTCTGTAATCTAGGAATCAAAGGAGAATGATACATTTTTTTGTAAGGTATTAATTTTGTCTTACGAGAACCGACACGACATTTGTACCTCTGGTAGCCACAAAACTTGCAAGATGTGAAGTCCTCATCTTCATCCCAATACAACATACATCCAGAATTATAACAATCAATCTTTTCAACCGGCAAATCCAAGTTACGCACTAGCTTCTTGGTCTCATAATAGTTATCAAGCATTGTGTTATCTTCTGGTAACGCCTCTTTCAACAATTGCATCATTTGGTTATAACCTCTTTGTGATAAAGTATTCTCCATTATAATATTTAGCATCCTAGAAACTATTGCGAGTTGAGAGAGGGAAGAACCAGGGTATAATTTTGCATTAGCGGCCTGTAGCAAATCATAAGATCTTTGGCACTCAAGATTTGGCTCCTCCTCCATTGAAGGATTAGGCTCCTTCTCCATTGAAGGATTGGGCTCCGCATCCATTGAAGGTTAATAAGAATGAGAAGACACATGTTTAGTATTATTATAAGACTGCCAGCTCAAATCATGGTAAAAATTGGCCCAGCTGCATCCAAGTTGTCGATATGGATTCCCATATTCCGATTCAGGTTGAGCGCCACCATGCAAATCACCACTAGAAGACATCTCACCAGCCATATTTTTGTCTCCTTGATACTTCCAAAGAAAATAGTTCTCAACAAATCCATACTGATAAAGGTGCAATTTAATAGTTTCAACATCCATGTATTTAATGTTGTGACATTTTTACATGGACATCTGCCATTGTCACCACTCATGCGATTGCGCTGAGAACAAGCAAACTGGAGAAACTTGTTCACACCAGTTATGAAACTTGAATTAATACCCCCTCGGCCATCCAACCATTTGTACATCCAATCACGCTCTAGAATGTCCATGTTCCTATTTATTAATAAAATAAACAAGACCTTAGAGTTCTTTATTTAATAAGATATCAGAATGCTTTCTAAAATGAATAACAAGTTGACATCAAACTAAGCTGAGAATTACTAATACCCCAATCTTGGAATGAAACAAATCTTGAAATGCTCAATTTCTTTCTTTGACCAAAATAAGCACCTTAAATAGACAAATAAAATGCTATATATTGAGGATTACATAAGTCGAAAATAATAGATAACATAACTAACTGAAGACGGGGGGGGGGGCGTAAATAACGGGAGAAGCTACTGTATACGATTAAGTGAACAATGTGTGTATTTACGACTAACATTCTATGTGATCTATATGCCTTGTTGGCTAAATTAGACTGATTTCTCTGTTGTTCAAAGGAAAAATCGTGAGATTTCTATTTTGAAGTTTTATAATGCATAAAATTGTTCTATTTCAATAATTAACTATTGGCCAAACTTCATCAAGTTATACAAGAAGGCATAGAATTTACTATCTGATATTGCTATAGGTAACCAATAGCCTGATAAATTTCTTTATTACATTCTGTTTCTAATTTCCACGTCCTAAAATTCAGAGTGTTAGCTGTGGCATCAACATCCATATGACCACCTCTACTCTACACTCTGTCAAACTTCGATGATATTAGACCAGGGATGACAAGTGTACATATATTATGTCCTAGAGATTAGCTTAGTGGAACATACGATGTATACACACCCAGAGATCCAGACATTCATATGTACTCACATAGAAGAAAATCACACCCAAGTAATATGGATTAAAGAGTGAAATCCAAGTTATTGTAAGGTAGACAGAAAACATGCTTAGTATTCCATGTGAATAATGATTGTAAATCTGCTGATATGTTCAAGGTCAAATTGATCTTCCTGCAAAGAAAAGTATACATGATATAGTCAAACTTCTTTGAAAAATTAAGTTCATAGAACCGCTTAATCAACGATGTTAACTAGGAAGCTTAACATAGCTAACAATTTCATGTAGATCAACAAAATAAAGAAAATAAACCGATACCTTAGGATACATACAATTTTCTATTAAACCTTATTATACATACAATACCATATGCTAGCCTGTTTATCCAAAAAAATACAGGCTCCAATAATTTTTATTAAAAAAGTACCCTCCAGTTTCAAGGCTCCTTACCCTAAAAAAATTGTGCTGCCCATCTCATCAAGATTTACTAAAATAAAAATAGAGTTGCAATATATATAACAACTTTTGTACTTTTAATCCTTTTTCCATAGATGTAAGCAAATAAAGTGTAAAAAAATTGGATGAACATAATGAAAAAGACTAAATTTTCTTAAACTTAGTCCCTGGTTTTCATAAACTATGCTCTTATCTTCTTAAGATGTCCTGAAATATCTATGTGACATCAGATATACTTTGACATTCTAAATTGCTGCTTTGGATCAATACATTAAGTTCAAACCAACCATGTTATTTACAAATAAGCCACCAAACACTAATTATCAACTAAAAATAATATTTATATGTCCAGCGATGGAAGGAAAGCTAAAGGCTTTTACATGTTAGATTAAAGCAGTAGCAGACACTTGTTAGATTAAATTATGCATAATTGTAAAAGTTGTTAAAAGTTGAAAGCAGAGCCAAATCAAGAACAAAAGACAGCTTTTAAAATGACTAATCACTACAACTGACAAACAAACTAAGACTTTGTCACAACCCATTTCCATAATAGGTCACGTGGCGCCCAACACCATTGTCAGACAAGCAAACGCGAAAAATACTAAATAAGTTCTCATTTATTTTAATCAACGTGATTTATACGAATCCGAATTTAACATGAAGTTACAAGGATACCACACAAAGCATGCTTCAGGGTCCTAGACTACCCGGACTTAGCATAATAGTAGCTACGAACGAACTCTCGTCACCTAGTGCGTACGTAGCCCCCTCATATAGTAGCAACTAATTCAATTATCACACCTATGGGGACAATTCCCTCTTACAAGGTTAGAAAGGAGACTCACCTTGCTCCAAGTATACTTCTGAATGCCAAGAACGAGCTCAAACTCTCAATTTGGAGCCGAACCGTTCAAAACTAGTTAAATGGGGTAGGAACTAGTCAATATAAGCTCACGAGATCGTATTCAAGCTGTTTAAGAAATTTCCCAATCCTCAACACGAGTTTCCTAAAATCCGACCACGTGCCCGGATTCCGAAATTTTTCGAAGAAAGTTGTTCTCTATAACCTAAGGATCAATAATATATAATTTCTAATTTATTTCATAACAAATTTCGTGGTTAAGTATAACTTTTATTAAAACCCTAGGTTTTGCTCTAACCCCTTGATTTTACCTAAATTCTAGTATTTAATCTACCTAAAACACAAGTATTAAACTAAGAATTAGCGAGAATAACTACCTTAAGATGCCAGGTGGAAGTCTTCTCTCAAAAGCTCCCAAAATCGCCAATGGAGGAGTGAAAAGTGGTAAAAATGACTTAGAACCCTTATAAAATGAAGCTCACTGCTTCAGCGATTTCCGCATCTGCGGTCTCGCTTCTGCGAGGAAGAGACCGCCTCTACGAAAATGGGCCAAGTGGGTTGGGACCGCTTCTGTGGTCTTAAAGGCGCTTTTGCGGAGCCGTTTCTGCGGCTTGGGAGCCGCTTTTGTGGTTCCTCGCCTAGCCTGCCTTGGCCACTTCTGCGATAAGAGGACCGCTTCTACGGTCTCGCACTTGCGGTCAACCAACCGCATGTGCGGTTATGACAGAAGCAGATGCTTCAGCACTTCTCCAAAAAAATTCAACTTCCCTCGAGCCTCGTCCGATTAACGCTCGGGCGCCCCGGGCCCCGCCCGAACATACCGATAAGTCTGAAATTATGAAATGGACCTACTCGAACCTTGGGAATGCCCGAAACAAGGCTAAATCCATGAATCATCCCCTAAAACCAAATGAATCAAAATTATGAACTTCGTGTTCTTAATTTTCCTCTAACGAGCCAAAATGCACTTAAACTACTCGGATTGACACCAAATTTGCGGGCAAGTCTTAAATGTTATATTTGACCTGTATTGGGCTTCGGAACCAACATACGATCCAATACCAACGTGATCAATCATTAATTAGTTTCTTTAAATCCTTAGAATTTTAGTTTAATAATTTATAATAAAATTCATTACTTGGGCTAGGGACCAATTTCGGGCATACGCCCAGGTCTCATATTTTTCTACGGACCCTCCAGGACCGTTAAATCACGAATCCGTATCTGTTTGCTCAAAATGTTAATCAAAGTCAAACTTGATCTTTTAAGAAAATCCTAAGGAATCAAATGAGCATATTTCAACCCAACTTCTTCCAAATCCCGAACCAACCATCTCCCCAAGTAAGCAAGCGCGGGAAGTTTTTATTTAAGGGAACGGGGTTCTAAAAAGCAAAACAACCAGTCGGGTCGTTACATTCTCCACCTCTTAAACAAGCGTTCATCCTCGAATGGACATAGAAAAGTACCTGAGCTGCTGAATAAATGTGGATATCTGCTATGCATGCCTTCCTCGGTCTCCCAAGTCGCCTCCTCGACTGGTTGGCCCTTCCACTGGACCCTCACCGCGGATATCCTCTTGGACCTCAACTGGTGATCCTGTCTATCAATAATGGAAATTGGCTCCTCTTCATAACCCAAACTCTCATCCAGCTGAATAGTACTAAATTCCAACACATTGGATAAGTTAGTATGATACTTCTGAAGCATCGATACATGAAAAACCGGATGAACTCCCAATAAGTTGGGGGGCAAGGCAAGCTCGTAAGAAACCTCCCCAACTCGCCTCAACACCTCAAACGGGCCTATAAATCGTGGGCTCAGCTTGCCCTTCTTCCCGAATCTCATAACACCCTTCATTGGCGAAACTTTCAAGAGGACCTTCTCACCAACCATAAATGGTACATCAAGCGCCTTCTGATCCGCAAAACTCTTTTGTCTGGACTAAGCTGTGTGAAGCCTCTCCTAGATCAACTTTACCTTGTCTAAGGCATCCTTTACCAAATTTGTACCGTATAACTTAGCCTCACCAGGCTCAAACTACCCGATAGGAGAACGACAATATCGACCATATAAAGCCTCGCATGGAGCCATCTCTATGCTGTACTGATAGTTGTTGTTGTACGCAAACTCTGCCAAAGGCAAGAACTGATCCCACTGCCCTCCAAAGTCAATCACGCATGCTCTGAGCATGTCCTCCAAAATCTGAACTATCCGCTCGGACTGCCCGTCAGTCTGAGGAAGAATGTTGTGCTAAGCTATACATGGGTCCCAAACTCACTCTGAACAACTCTCCAGAAATAGGAAGTGAATTGAGGGCCTCTGTTTGATATGATAGAAACAGGCACACCGTGAAACCGGACTATCTCCCGAATGTAAATCTGAGCATACCTCTCTGCCGTATAAGTAGTCACCACTAGAATAAAGTGGGCTGACTTGGTCCACCTATCAACAATGACCCATACTAAATCAAACTTCAGCAAAGTTCGTGGCAGCCCAACTACGAAATCCATGGTAATGCGCTCCCACTTCCACTTTGGTATAGGCATCTGCTGAAGTAGGCCACCCGGTATCTGATGTTCATACTTGACCTGCTGGCAATTCAAACACCTAGACACATACTCCACTATGTCTTTCTTCATCCTCCGCCACCAATAATGCTACCTCAAGTCACGATACATCTCCGTAGCTCCCGGATGAATGGAATACCGCAAATTGTGTGCCTCATCTAGTATCCTATCACTTAGACCATCAACATTAGGAACACATAAAAGACCCTGGAGTCGCCATCCTCGCCAATAAAAACCTCCTTGGCACCTCCCTGAAGCACCGTCTCTTTGAGAACTGCCAAATGTGGATCACCGAACTATCGGGCCTTGATCTGTCCCAATAATGAAGACTGAGCAACCACACACGCGAGAACTCGGCTGGGCTCTGAAATATCCAACCTCACAAGTCTGTTAGCCAAGGACTGAATGTCCAAGGCTAGTGGCCTCTCCTCTATTGGAATGAACCAAGATACCCATACTCTCTGCCTTTCTGCTTAAGGCATCCGCGACCACATTCGCCTTGCCAGGATGATAAAGAATGGTGATGTCATAATCCTTCAATAACTCAAGCCACATGCGCTACCTCAAATTAAGATCCCTCTGCTTGAACAAATGCTGCAAGCTACGATGATCAGTGTAAACCTCACATGACACCCTATACAGATAATGCCTCCATATCTTAAGGGCATGAACAATCGCGGCCAACTCTAGATCGTGCACAGGATATTTTTTTCATGAATCTTCAGTTGGCGCGAAGCATAGGCAATAAATCGCCCATCCTGCATCAATACACACCCCAATCCAACGCGCGAAGCGTTGCAGTATACCGTATACATCCCTGAACCAGAAGGCAACACAAGAACTGGTGATGTAGTCAAAGCTGTCTTAAGCTTCTGGAAGCTCTCCTCACAATCATCGGACCAACAGAAAGGAGCAACCTTCTGGGTCAATCTAGTCAAAGGTGATGCAATAGATGAAAAGCCCTGCACGAATCGCCTATAATAACCTGCTAGCCCCAGGAAACTCCTGATCTCGGTCACTGAGGTAGGACGTGGCCAACTCTGAACTGCCTCAATCTTCTTGGGATCCACCTTAATGCCCTTTCCTGATATAACATGCCCTAAAAATGCCACTGACTCTAGCAAAAACTCACACTTGGAAAACTTAGCGTATAGCTTCTGCTCTCGCAAAGTCTGAAGCACTGCTCTCAAATGCTACTCGTGCTCCCCCAGGCTACGGGAGTATATCAAGATGTCGTCAATGAAGACGATGACAAATGAATCAATATAAGGCATGATACCCTATTCATCAAGTCCATAAATGTTTTTGGGGCATTAGTCAAGCCAAATGACATTACCAAAAACTCATAATGGCCATATCTAGTCCGGAATGCATTCTTCAAAACATCCGAGTCCTGAATCTTCAACTGATGGTACCGTGACCTCAAGTCTATCTTAGAGAACACCCTAGCACCCTACAACTAGTCGAATAAATCATCGATAGAAGGCAACAAATACTTATTCTTAATGATGACTTTGTTCAACTAGCGGTACTCAATGCACATCTGTATTGTCCCATCCTTCTTCTTCACAAATAACACTGGTGCACCCCAAGGTGATACACTAGGTCTAACAAATCCCTTTACTAACAACTCCTCAAGCTACTCCTTCAACTTCTTCAACTCGTTAGGAGCCATGCAGTACGATGGAATAGATATAGGTTGGGTACTTGGAGCCAAATCAATACAGAAATCAATATCGCGATCCGGTGGCATGCTAGGAAGATCAGAAGGAAACACATCGGCGAACTCTCGAACCACTAGAACTGAATCAATTGTTGGAAACTCTACGGTGGTGTCCCGAACATAAGCTAGATTAGCCAAACACCCCTTCTCGACCATATGCCGAGCCTTCAAGAAAGAAATAACCCGAGTATATGTATCAACTATGGAACCCTTCCACTCCAACCTCGGTAACCCTGGCATCGCTAATGAAACAATCTTGGCATGGCAATCTAGGACAGCGTGATATGGAGACAACCAATCTATGCCCAGGATGTCCTCAAAGTCGATCATATCAAGCAACAGGAGATCCTCTCTAGTCTCAAAACCACAGAATGTGACCACACAAGACTGGTATATCCAATCCACAACCACAGAATTGCCCACAGGAGTGGACACATGAACGGGAGTGCCCAAAGGCTCAAGATAAATAACCAAGAAATGAGAAAACAGAGATGATATATATATGAATAAGTAGACCCCGGATTAAATAATACCGAAGCATCTCTACCGCCAACGGAAATAATATCTATGATGACGGTATCTGAGGCCAATGCATCTGGCCTGGCCGGAAGGGCATAGAATCTGGTTTGAGCGTCGGCTGGCTGACTTTCACCTAACTGAGCAATAGCTGGCTGACCTCTCCCTGCCTAGCCTCCACCTCTAGGATGGCCCCTACCAGTCTGCCCTCCACCTCTAGGTGGCAAGGCAGTCGATGCTGAAATCATAGGCTGCTGACCCTGCTGCACTACCTTGCCCCGAAGTCGGGGATAGGTCCTCTTCATGTGACCTAGATCTCCACACTCGTAGCACACTCTCGGTACCATAGCCTGCTGCCTTGAAGTCTGAGCCTGCTAACTCGAATACCCACTGGAAGAACCCTGGATGGCTGGTGGGCAATAAGAACTCTATGGCACGACACAAAAGTGAGCACCGGAAGAATCCTGATGACCAGAATACCCGCCGGAGGAACCCTGAATAGCTGGTGGGCGGTAAGAACTCTCCATTATCGCACTAAAATAAGGTCTCACTGGAGCACCTCGGGGAGGGGTTGGTGGTGCTGAATACGAGGGTCTGCTGGGCTGGCCCCTCCCGAAGTGACCTCTACCCCTAGCTGGGGCACCTCTGAACTCTCCTAAATACCGAGCCCTCTTGTCCTGCTAAATCTGCTCTCTATCCCTCAGGCAATACCCCTCAATCCTACGAGCAATCTTCACCACTAGCTGATACTCAGTACACATCTCCACCTCCCGGACCATGCTAGCTCGAATACCGGTGTGTAACCCTGCAATAAATCTCCGCACTCTCTCTGCATCTGTGGGAAGTATCATGAGTGCATGGCAACACAACTCAGAGAACTTCGCCTTATAATCGGTCACAGACATCTGAACCTGCTCAAGATGCTCAAACTGATATCGTAGCTCTTCCCTCTCGGAGGGTGGGATATACATATCCAAGAATAACTAGGTAAACTGACCCCAGGTGAGAGGAGGAGAACCTGCTGGCATGCCAAGAACATAGGACTGCCACCACCTATGGGCCATGCCCTCCAACTGAAAAGTAGTGAAGTCAACTCCATGCGACTCCAATATCCTCATGTTGTGCAGTATGTCCCTGCACCTATCAATGAAATCCAAGGCATCCTCATGATGCTCACCCCCGAAGATAGGAGGGTGAAGTCTAGTCCATCTATCCAATAGCTTTTGCGGGTCACTGTCCGCAGCTGGTCTAGGTTAGGGAGCCACTGCGGCAACTGGCTAGGTCCCATCTACGGGTAGTGCACCTAGAGTCTAGTACACTACAGCTGCATGTCCAGGAACCTGAGCAGTAGGGGTCTGTGCTCCCCCTCCTATCTGTGATGTAGCTGGATCTGCTGAAAATAAACCAGCCTGAGTCATAAAATCCATGAAACGTAGCATACGGCCCATGACCTCCTGGAATACTGGTGCTATCATAAAGTCCGTCGGTGTAGGCTCAGCTGCGGGCATCTCGCCTTGCTCCTCGATGATAGGATCTGCAGCGGGATCTACTGGTGGTACCACTAGGATAACTCTAGGACGCCCTCATCCCCTACCCCGGGCCGATGCCCTCTCCCGGCCTTTGCCTTGGCCTCTAGCAACAGAGGGAGCATCTCCTCCCGGGTCTGGAACATCAGTCGTGCATGTCCTCACCATCTGTGAGAGAATAGAAGAGGTAAATTTAGTATACCAACCACTGCATGATAGGAAATGAATAAAGAGTAATTTTTCCTAACACCCTATAACCTCTCGAAGATAAATACAGACGTCTCCGTACCGATCCTCAAGACTCTATTAGGTTTCCCCATGACTTGTGAGACCTACATGAATCTAGTGCTCTGATACCATATTGTCACGACCCATTTTCATAATAGGCCATGATGGCGCCCAACACCATTATCGGGTAAGCCAACGCGGAAAATACTAAATAAGTTCTTATTTACTTTAATCAACATGACTTATACGAATCCGAATTTAACATAAAGTTACAAGGATATCACACAGAGCATGCTTTTGGGTCCTAGACTACCCGGACTTAGCATAATAGTAGCTACGCACGGACTTTCATCACCTAGTGCGTATGTAGCCCCCGCATATAATAGCAATTAATTCAATTATCACATCTATGAGGACAATTCCCTCTTATAAGGTTAGAAAGAAGACTCACCTCGCTCCAAGTATACTTCCAAATGCCAAGAACGAGCCCAAACTCTCAATTTGGAGCCGAACGATCCAAAACTAGTTAAATGAGGTAGGAACTAGTCAATATAAGCTCACAAGATTGTATTATAGCTATTTAAGAAATTTTTAATCCTCAACACGAGTTTCCTAAAATCCGATCCCGGGCCCACGTGCTCGGACTCCGAAATTTTTCGAAGGAAGTTGTTCTTTATAACCTAAGGATCAATAATATATAATTTCTAATTTATTTTATAACAAATTTTGTGGTTAAATATAACTTTTATTAAAACCCTAGGTTTTGCTATAACCCCTTGATTTTACCAAAGTTCTAGTGTTTAATCTACCTAATACACAAGTATTAAACTAAGAATTTGTGGGAATAACTTACCTCAATATGCTAGGTGTTAAATTTGCTTGTTGTTTATCCTTATGTGTTGTGTTGTTATCTTCCTATATTGCTCGTTGTTAAATTTTTAGTCTTTCATTATATTGGTATATCTTCTACTTTATTATTATATCCCAGTAAGGCCCTGACCTGACCTCGTCACTACTCTACCGATGTTAGGCTTGACACTTACTGGGTACTATTGTGGTGTACTTATGCTACTCTTCTACAAATGTTTCGTGTGTAGACCCATATACCTCCTACCAGTCCCACTATTTGTTGGTAGTACTTGTTGCTGCTTCGGAAACTTCAAGGTATATCTGCCAGCATCCGCAGACCTCGGAGTCTCTCCCTATCCCTTTATCCCAAGTAAATTTCTACCCAAGTCTCAAGATTTTACTAGGTATAACATGGACCACAAAAATAAAAAGAGGCTACCAATTATAGTATTAATTTAAAATTCGGATGAATTATATCCTTGTATAATTAATCACAGTTTATTCCACCAAAAACCCACAATTGAACTCCTCAATATGAATTTCGAAATTCACCAACACTTATTTTAACTCCCCTATTAAATTACAAATACCAGTTAATTAAACTAAATCACTGATAATATAATTTAATCAATAACTAAATATTTTATAATTTCGCTTGAACTATTTCGTGTGACAGATACAAAATCACCAGCCGGGTTTTTACATGAAAACTTATAAGCTTACATAAAGGGGATTATCAAATTCTAGGTCGAG
Organism: Nicotiana glauca; assembly: GCA_026770625.1. Taxonomy (NCBI): domain Eukaryota; kingdom Viridiplantae; phylum Streptophyta; class Magnoliopsida; order Solanales; family Solanaceae; genus Nicotiana; species Nicotiana glauca. The sequence continues at coordinate 50,686 of MU759131.1, read as the reverse complement.
TCATGGATTATGTCAACTATTTATTACTTCAAAAATGTCATTTGTTATTTTCCAATCTATTGGCATACAATAACTCTGAATAGAGTTGTAGCTTTTGATAAATAAAAATAATAAATAAATCACATTGATAATAATAACTATATCAAGATTAGGAGTATAAGCTCATTTAATGAATCAGAGAAATATTTTATATATTCGGTACAAAAATATCTTTTCTCTACTTGGTCCGCTCAATATACACTAAGTATACTAGCACAAGAAGTTTGAGTAAAATCACTCCCGTAATTTAGATAAATTATACTTTAATATTGTACTACAATAATCAAGATATTTTACCCAACAATATCTTTGATTGTGAATATAATTTATTAATTATGAGAACTGACAATTTAATCTTTTGTGCATAAGCTAAGACTCCATATACTAAATCGTCTACTACATAATTAGAGGACACAAATATAACAAGTGATCTATTTAAAATAATACTTTATTGAATTGAATAAATTAAATAAATAATTATTCCATAAAGAATAAAACATAATACTATAGCTAAACCGCATGGTTAATAGTATATCCCAACAATCTCCCGCTTTGACTCATAACCATGCGTCTACAACTTTAATACCCATTCCTTCTACCATGGTTGTCAAAAGTCTTATATCGCAAGCTCTTTGTAAATAGGTCTGCCAAATTATTCTCTGACTCAATCTTCAGCACTTTTACATCACCGCTCTGAATTATGTCCCGAATTAAATGATTTTTACGCTCAATATGCTTACTCTTTTATGGCTTCGCAGTTCCTTCGAGTTCGTAACTACACTGCTATTGTCATAATAAAGTACAATTGGTGCTTGAACTGAAGGAACTACATTAAGCTCTTTCATAAAGTTTCCCGAGCCAAACAACCTCTTTAGCTGCCTCAGAGGCAGCCATATAATCGGCTTCCATGGTGGAATTATCAACACATGATTATTTGATACTCCTCCAACTTATGACTCCACCTCCTAAGGTAAAAACATATCCTGAGGTAGATTTTCTAGAATCTCTATCTGACTGAAAAACTGAATCAGTATAGCCAATAGGTGCAAGATCACCTGAGTGATAAACCAATACGCAATCCCTAGTCCTTTTCAGGTACTTGATTATATGTTTAGCGGCAGTCTAGTATTCTCATCCAGGATTAGACTAAAGTCTACTAACCATGCCAACAACAAAGCAGATATCAAGTCTAGTACATAGCATAACATACATAAGACTCCATACAGTAGAAGCATAAGGGACCGCCTTCATCTTTTCTATCTCACCAGTCACCTTTGGGGACTGATCTTTTGACAGAGAGATTCCATACCTAAAAGGAAGAAAACCTTTCTTGGAATCTTGCACGATAATCCTGGTGAGAATAGTATCAATATAAAGTGCTTGGAATAAGCTTAATATCCTTCGCTTGCGGTCTCGCATAAGCTTGATCCTAAGGATATGTACCGGTTGTACCAAGTACTTCATATCAAAATGCGAGGGCAACCACTCCTTACTGAATTCAACATGCTCACATTATTTCTCATGAGCAAGATATCATCTACGTTCAAAATAAAAAATGCAACTTTATCTCCATCTCACTTCTTATAGACACAAGACTCGTTTTCATATTGATTAAAACCGAAAGTTTTAAACGACGTGTCATAACAAGTATTCCTTGCTTTAGAAGCATGTTTTAAAAGTTTGCATTTTTTCATCCATTCCACTCTTTTTTCTTATATATCCATTTACAACTAATGGGTTTGACTCTATTAGGTGGTTCTGCAAGGTCCCAAACTTGATTGGAGTACATGGACTCCATTTCATAGCAACAACCTATTTTTCAGCGTCTGTATCCTGTAATGCTTCATCATAATTAAGAGGTTCTGTATTAGGCTCTTCAGGTATTCTGTCACGACCCAAAATCCACTAAGGCTCGTGATGGCGCCGAACACCATTGTCAGGCAAGCCAACACCAAATAACTAGTAACTTCTCGTTTTAGATATTTCTGAAATCACTTCTTTTATACATTTAAACAATACATAATAAATTCCACTAAATAAATAATGATACCTTTAACAATTTTTAAATTATTGAGTAATCCCATAGACATCCCGGAACCCGGTGTCACAAGTGCATAAGCAATTTATAGGAAATAATATGGTACAATAATCGTCCACTATACAAATTGGGCAGAAGATAAATAGAGTAATATAAAAGAGACTCTGCTGGCTGCGGGTCGTCTCGAGAAGTGCAGCTCACCTAAGTCTTAGTGTCAACCATGCTGCTACGCCCACTAGACCACTAGAGATACATGTGCATGTGCAACAAAAATGCACAGCAAGTGTAGCATGAGTACGAAAATAACGTGTAATCAGTAAGTATCCTGTCTAATCTCGAAGAAGTAGAGACGAGAGGTCGACTTTGACACTTACTGGGGGTCCAACAATAATATATCAATAATTCGAATGATCGTAGATTTATTAAAATGGCAATAAGTCAAGTAAGTCAAGAAACAAGTAGACATTCCTTTTTATATATTTAGAAGTCTCCAAATCCATAATCCGTCATTTATAAATTTATCCCAGACTAGGGAGGCAATATCAATTTGTAAATCTCAAGCAAGCATTACAAGCATGCGCAAATCATGCCGAGGTCGTACAACCCGATCCAACAATATTTAAATTGTATACTGCCAGAGGGTCGAATGGCGCGAACCATAGATGCATCTATTACCCCGCTCGCGAATCATACATGTGACGCGGTCAAATATGAATAAACAATCACCCTGCTCGTGAATCATACATGCGACGCAGATACACATAGAAACATACATTCAAATAGTCAATCAAGACTTCATCAAGGGAACAATTATTCGAGGAGGTGTAAATTTATCTTTTACAAGTCAAGAAAATGAAGTTTAACTCTTTTAGAAGATCATTTGCCACTTTGATATGATTTAAGCAATTTAAACTATCAATAAGGTTACAATTATTACAAGTAAGCATGTTTTTAGGTCCTAGACTACCCAGACATAAGTATAATAGTAGCTACGCATGGACTCTTATCACCTCGTGCATACGTATCCCCCATAAATAGCAGCACATTCAATTAATTCACCTATGGGGATAATTCCCTCTTACAAGGTTAGGAAGGAGACTCACCTCGCCCCGAAATTCCATAGCAGGCATTCCACGCCCTTTCGAAGACTCAATTTGATGCAAAAATGCTCCAAAACTAGCCAATAATTATGTAAACCCATTAATATGTGTTCAATTACTCATTATAACCCAATTTATAACAATTCCTAACCCCTATCGAAAAGTTAACAAAATTGCCCTCGGGGCCACGTGCCTGGATTCCGAAATTTTTCAAAGATAAAGTTTACCCATGACCTCACAAACTCAAATATATAATTTATTCTCAATTCCATGCCCAAAATCGTGGTGAAAATCCAAAAATCTCAATTTCTATGTTTTTCTTCAAAATCCCTAAAATTTCACAATATTTACATGTTTAAATCCATATATAACACTTGCATTTAACCCATAACCGGAAGAACTCGATGGAACTCCCTCTCAAATGCTCTCAAAAATCGCCTAAGACCAAGTGGGAAATGAGGGAAATGGGCTAAGTATCGAGATAAAAAGCCTTGGGTTCCAGTCGCAGATGTCACATTTGCTACATCCGGCTTGCAAATGCGACGGCCGCATTTGCGACAAATGCATTGCAAATGCGAAGCCAAGCCATCCCTGCCCAGGTCGCATTTGCGACCAAACTCTTCGCAAATGCGAAGGTGATAGCCTTACAAAAGCGGCCCTTAGTTCGCAAATGCAAACTTTTCCCATAGCAGCCCGGGCTCGCAAATGCAAGCTCCCTCTCGCAAATGCGATGGTCGCATTTGTGACCAAAACACCGCAAATGCGGCCATACCAGTACCAGCAATCCCATTTCTTAGCAAACCACTTCGAAGTTATCCCGAATCTCACTCGAGCCCCCGAGGCTCCATACCAAACACCCCTACAAGTCTAAAAACATAACACAGACTTGCTCGAAGCCTCAAATTACATCAAACAATGCTAAAACCATGAATTGCACTCCAATTCAAGCTTAATGAAGTTTAAGATTTCAAACTTCTACTTTCGATGTTTAAACCTATCAAATCAAGTCCGATTGACCCCAAATTTTTCACACAATTCATAGTCGACATTACAGACCTGCTCCAACTTCTGGAATAGAAATCCGACCCCAATATCAAAAAGTCCACTCCTGGTCAAACTTCTCAAAAATCTTCAAATTTCTATATTTAGCCAAATGACTCCAAAATGACCTACAGACCTCCGAATTCACTTCTGATCACGCTCCCAATAATAGAATCACCATACGGAGCTATTCCCAGACTCAGAATCCCAAACGGACATCGATAGCATTAAAATATGCTTCAACCCAAATTTATGAAATTCTTCCAAAAATGTAAACTTCCACAATAGGTGCCAAAATGCTCACGGGTCACCCTAAAACCCAATCCGGTCATATGCCCAAGTCTGAAATCATCATACGAACCTACTGGAACCTTCAAATCCTGATTCCGAGGTCGTTTACTCAAAGATCCAATCTTAGTCATTTCTTTCAACTCAAAGCTTCTGAAATGAGAATTCTTCTTCCAAATCAACTCTGAACTGTGAATTCTGACCATGCGCACAAGTCATAATACATGATGTAAAGCTGCTCACGACCCCAAACTACCGTACGATGTGCTAGATCTCAAAATGACTGATCGGGTTGTTACATATTCTATCATAAGATTCTCAAAACAGCACAAAACGGAGATGTTTTTATAATAATTCTCCCACTATAATTAGTCACAACATGTGAAATTTGATCTTGTTGTTAAATCACAACATCATTTTCCAGAACCGAAGCCTCAATGTTATTCTCTATGCCTTGCAGTATCATTAACTTCTTCCTGAAGTGTAGGTTACACAATAATTTCAGGTTGCTCGACAATATGAGGTTTCTCAACATTACTCCCACTACTTTTGGGTAGTGAGATGTCAAACAATTTCTCTTGTGCGTTCTGCTGCCTATTGATATTTTTTCCACTACGATAATGCAAGTGTAGGTTACACAACAATTTCAGGTTGCTCGATAATATGAGGTTTCTCAACATTACTCCCACTACTTTTGGGTAGTGAGATGTCAAACAATTTCTCTTGTGCGTTCTGCTGCCTATTGATATTTTTTCCACTGCGATAATGCAGTGGTATGTCAACACTGGCTTCCGGTATACATTCCAGATATGAGTCATTAGTTACTCCATTGCTTAACTACTGTAAAACCGGTTTACTTCAAGGAATATAGTTCATTAAATAGTCCTTTTTCTAAAAATTTGGCTTTTGTCACAAAAATTACCTTCCTTTCTTTGGGACAATAAAATAAACCTCCTTTCCTTGTCTTTTGATATCCAATAAAAATTCACACTCCCGTCCTTGATTCTAATTTATCCGCTTTCCCTTTCAGCATATGTGCTAGACAACCCCAAATCCGAATCTACCGCAAGCTTGCGCCCACTCCACAATCTGTTGGGGTTGAAAGTACTGACTTTGAAGGAATCAAATTTAAACTATAATTTTCTATTTCTAAAGAATATCCCCAAAAGGAAAAATTTAAATCGGAATAACTTAACATTGATCTAACCATTTTCATAAGGGTCCTATTTCTTCTTTCTGCCACACCATTTTGTTGTGGTGTTCTTGAGGCAGATAATTGAGATGTCATTCCACAATTTGATAAGTATTTAATGAATTCCGTATAAAATTATTCACCACCACTATCAGATCGTAATGATTTGACATGTTTATCATGTCGTTTCTCCGTTTTTGTCTTAAATTCTTTGAATTTCTCAAAACATTCAGACTTACGGTGCAACAGATGAATGTATCCATATTTTAAGTAATCATCTGTGAAAATTATAAAGTACTCAAAACTACCTTTTGCTTGTATGTTCATAGGACCATACCAGAGTGGAATAATTCTAACTTATCACTGGCTCTATTTCCTTTTGAGGGAAGATGTCTCTTGGTCATTTTTCTTCTAAAGGATTCACATGTTGGTAGTGCCTCCACTTTCAGTGAACTCAAAGGTCCATCTGAAACCAACATCAAAATCCTATACCAAACGCACTCCACGAGTGGATTAGTTGAGTGACCAGACTGATACTCGTTTTAATTTATATGACCTAGACGTAAGCGCCACAAAAAGTTTGACTCAATTCAAAAATACATTTTCTTTCATGTGACAGATTAATGTTATTTAATTATTTTAGTTGTAGCACACGAGGAGATATATCAAGAATAAAAAGGTCATGTACTCTAGAAGCAGTGTAGATAAAATGCTTATTAAATTTAATAACAACAGAGTTACTAGTAAAATAAATATTATAACCAACATCCATTATTTTGAAATCGAAATATAGAAGGTACATAGAGAACATCCTTTAAAGCTAAAACTCTATCACTACTAAATGAAACTCTAATATCTCTTAATGCTAAAGCTGGTGTTGGTTGGCCATTGGCTTGAAAAACGCAAACTCCATTCTCATTTACCCGCTGCATTTCTTGAAACCCCTGCAAAGTAGTGTAGATATGATTAGTGAATCCTGGATCTACACACCAAAACATGGTAGATACTTCCACTAAACAAGTTTCAATGATATTTAAATTTGAATTACCTTGCATTTTCAACATTTCTAGATAGGCAGGGCATTGCTTTTTGTGATGCCTAGGTTGCTTGCAGTGATAACACTTTCCTTTGGGCCTTTTCACACAATCAGCCACACCTCCAAGTGCCAAAATCTTGTGAGCCTTCTTCTTTTTCTTATCGTCTCTTGGATAAGAAACCAAGCTTTCTCACCATTTAGTGGCACAACCGAAGCTTGATGTTTGATCATAGATTCCGTCGCTTGCAACTTATTTAACAATTTTGTTAGTGACAAATCCATTTTTTTCATATTACAATTCAATAAAAATTGTTGAAAATTGTCAGGCAGAGCCTGCAGAACCATCTTAACTTCAGATTCCTTATCAATAGCAACTCCAAGGACCTCCAGTTCATTCAAAAGAGCCATCACCTTCAGAACGTGGTCCCTAATTAATGATCCTTCAAACATCTTAGTATCAAAAGGGCTTTCATGTTTGTCTTCTTAGCAGCACGATTTTGCTCATCGTACATCTCTTTGAGACTTTTGAGAATGTTATAATCAAACCCATAGAGTGATGCTGATGCTGCAAAATATCTGCCATAGAGGCAAGAATGTAACATTTTGCCATCTCATCAGCCTTAACCCATTTATCACAGGTCTTAAGCAGATCATTAGTAGCATATTCATCATGTTTTTCTTGGCACTCCTTAGTTATTATGAATTTGTAACCTTTAGCAATTAGGACAATATCAAAGTTCCTTTTCCAGTTAACACAATTCGGTCCTTCTAACTTGTTTTAGTTCAAAATTGAAGTAAGTGGGTTGAATGGATACATGGTTAATCTGAGAGATATATACATTCAATAGATAATTAATTATGCAATAAGAATAATAAAATTTAGAATAACAATTGACACATATAACCATACTCATTGAACAATTAGATTTGATAAGGGAAACTTAACTACTCATGCAAAATATATGAGTTGTGTTAGTTAATTTTATGGAGATAAAGTGGAGAGCATGGTTTAGTGAAGTCGGAGAAGAGAAAAGAGAGGTAGACTAGGTAGTGGCAGAAGAAGTGCTCGAGGTGGAAGAAGAGATTGTCATAGCTCTATACCATGTAAAGCACCAGAAATAGAGAAGTTGAAGCACTGGTTTATTATTATTTCTCACTGCATTGATACAACTTCTTTGGATACAAATATATACAATAAGGCTATACAAATTGATAAAGATTGAGAGATACAGTTATACTATGATACATGTTAAGAATATCTAAAACCTACAATGATCCGGCCGATTGTTTTGAGAGTATTAGCCCTGAATCCCTATTTATTGCTCCCTCTATGTCACTCGGTGGTTATGTGATTTTCCGAGAGATTTGGTTTTGGTTCGGAGAGAAAAGGAACACATGGTCCCTAAAATGGAAGTTTAAGTCATAGGAGTCGATCGCAGTTAGAATTGTTTGAAGACGACTCCGGAATAGAATTTTTATGGTTCCAATAGCTCTATAGGGTGATTTTGGTCTTAGGAGTGTGTCGAGATGTTGATTTGGAGGTCCGTAGGTCATTTCGGCCTTAATTGGTAAAAGTTGGAAAGTTGGAATTTTTTTAGAAAGTTTAACCGGGAATGGACCTATTGATATCAGGGTCGGATTCTGATTCCGAAAGTTGGAGTAGGTGTATAATGTTAATTATTTATGTGCAAAATTTGTGGTCAATCGAACTTAATTTGATAGGTTTTGGCATCATACATGGAAGTTAGAAGTTTATAAGTTCATTAAGCTTGAATTGGGGTAGAATTCACAGTGTTAGCATTGTTTGATGTGATTTGAAGGCTTGATTAAGTTTGTATCGCGTTTGAGGACTTATTAGTATATTTAGTTGAGGTCTCTGGAGCCTCGACTGTGTTTCCGATTAGAATCCGGACCAAATCGAGTCTTAAGTGATTGTTGAAGGTTGGCAATGTCTAGTGCAATCGCACATGCGCAACTTGGACCACAAGTGCGGCACTATAAAATCATTCTTGAGCCGCAGAAGCATGAGTGAGTCAGTCCAGTAGGGACTGCATGTGCGGTCAATGGCACGCAGAAGCAGAAGCGCAAATGCGGTTGTCCCTTCGTAGAAACGCAAGTGCAGGTGCGCTTAGGGTGCCGCAGAAGCGAGTTTTTTGGGGGGCCTAACTGATGGCCACACCTGCAATAGAATTCTGTAGGTACGGAGCTGCAGATGCGGCTAAGGCCTAGCAGAGGCGGTTTAACTAGGCAGAAAAGGCCTAAGTTCGAGGGTCTGATTTCATTATCCATTTTTGGACCTAGAGAGCTCGTATTTAGGTGAAATTTTGAGGTATTTTCAAAGCAAACATTTGGGTAAGGATCCTTGACCCATTTTTGATTAATTTGCACTAATCTATCATTAATTTCTTCATTTAATTAAGGATTTGGGTTGAGAAATTGGGGGGAAAAGGTGAAAATCCTTAGGTTGAATTTTGAGGTTTTGATCGAGATTTCGTATCGGCTTTGAGTAATTTTGCAATAGGCAGACTTGTTGTTTAATGGGCATCCGTATTTTGTGACCTTTACCCGATTATGAGACATGGACCCGTGTTGACTTTTTGGGGCGATTTTTCTAATTCTTGCTAAAATCATAATTTCTTTATTTAGATTAGTTCGCTATAGTTATATTTATAGTATGTATTTGTTTTAGGCTATATTTGAGCCGCTCGGATTGAGAAAGTCGAGGAAAGTCCTTCTTATTGATTGACTGAGTGAGGTTCGAGATAAGTGACTTATCTAACCTTGTATGGGGAAAATTTCCCTTCAGATTTGGTATTGTTGTGTCAGTTTGTGATATGTTAGGGCTGTGTACGCGAGGTGATGAGTGAGTGCACATGCTTAATGTTGAAATCATGATTTTATCTTAGTAGTTTCCCTTTTATGCCTTAGCTGAGTTATTTTAGCATGCATAATCATTATGTCTAGCCTAATTTCATATGTCTACTTGTTTTATCTCTTGTTCGCAACTTGTCTATATGCCTAGTTAAATTTCCTATTTTCTTAATTCTATGTTTGTTATTTAACTTGGGATTCCTTATTTGAACTTGTTCTTCTTGAAATATCATTGTTTCAGTTGTCATGTATTAGTTTTCATGATTGTTGTTGAGATGACTGTTGAGGTTTCTGCCATGCGGTTGTTATTGTTGCACGAGGTTTCTGTCGTGCCATTGTGATTACTGATACACATGCGGTGGTATAAGGTCTGGGTGTCGAAAAACATACGGTGAGATAAGGTAGGCTTGATATGCGTGGCTAGTAGGGGAACTACTAGAAGTAATGCGGTGTGATGAGGTTGGCTAAAACGTGGGATGCTATTTTTGGAAAATAATATTTTTCAAAACAAACTATAAAGGCTCCCGCGGTGATATATGGAAAGATTGTGAGATATTTTCTTTTGGGGTACCTCAGGAGTGCCCCGTTGATTTTCTCTATTTGATGTATTGGTTGTTTTTGTCTTCCCTTAAACTTGTAAGATTTTTTCTTTCCTATTATGTTGTTTTTGTCTTTCTTTTATTCCGTACTATTACCTTCCGTGAATTCTCATTATTTCGTTTCTCTATCATTCTATTGTATTATTATATCTTTTGCCTTGTTTCGTACTATTTCCATTAGGGCCCCAACCTGACCTCGTCACTACTCTACCGAGGTTAGCCTTGACACTTACTAGTTTTTGGTGTACTCATACTATGCTTTTGCATATCTTTTTGTGAAGATCCAGGTACTTCCCACCAACCCGGATATCGGTGAGCTAGCGAGTACGTAGAGACTTCAAGGTATATCTGCCAGCGTTAGCAGACCTCGGAGTCCCCCTCTACCTTTATTTTGTTGTTTTTCCTTATCCTTATTAGACTATGATGTATAGGGATATTTACTATTTTCTTAAAGCTTGTAACTTATTTCTACCGGATTTTAGGAGTTGTATTATTTTGAATCGCAGTATTTATTTATTTATTTCAGATGTTGAGGTTTGAGTTTCAACTTAATATCCAGTTATTATGTATAATTGTTAGGCTTACCTAGTCTTAGAGACTAGGTGTCGTCACGATATCCTACGGAGGTAAATTGGCATCGTGACAAGTTGGTATCAGAGCTCTTGGTTCATAGGAGTTATGAGTCTCAAGCAGGTTTAGTAGAGTCTTGTGGATCGGTACAGAGACATCTGTACTTATTTTCGGGAGGCTATGGATCTGTTAGGAAAAGCTTAACTTCTTTGACTCCTTATCATACGAAATTTTGACTTCGGATTCTAAATTTCTATCTTTCTATTCTCTCACAGATGGTGAGGACATGTACAGCTGGATAAGATGACCGGACACCTACGCCCCCTACTAGAGTTGCGGGAGACTGGGGTAGAGGCCGAGAAAGTTCACGTGGTGTAGCCACAACACCCGTACGAACTGATACAGAGGAGCCACCAGTAGCTCCAATTATAGGGAAGGCACCTAAAACGCATGCTGCTACACTAGCCCTCCAAAAGACCCTCGCCCAATTTCTGAGTATGTTCAGCACTTTGGCTCAGGAAAGGTTGATACCACTTGCTCCTGCCACATCTCAAGCTGGAGGAGGAGCACAGACTCCTTCCATCATACCCTAGAGAAGCGGGTCTAGGTCGAACAAGTTCTAGAGGTCATACTAGTGCAACCAGTAGCCCCAGTTCGGCCTGAGGCTAGGGCAGTAATTTTTGAAGAGGAGCAACACAGGCTCAAGAGGTACAAGAAGTACCACCCTCCTACTTTTAGTGGCTTGGTGTTAGAGGATGCCTAGGGTTTTCTTGAGGAGTGCCACCGTATACTTTGTACTATGGGTGTTGCGGAGTCTAGTGGGGTTTCCCTACGCTCTAGGTTAGAGGAGCGACCTATCAATGGTGGCGAGCATATGAGTTGGGTAGTCGGGCCGAGGCAACTTCATTCACTTGGACTCAGTTCTCGGATATGTTCTTGAGGGAGTATGTTCCTAGAGTCTCATAGATGCATGGTGCACAAATATCCACATCTTCCGAGAGCTTGTATTGAGTGTGGTAACACTCATCATGTGGTGAGGGATTGTCCTAGACTCCGGAGGGGTGCACCTCCATAAGCTACTCAGGCTCGTATCCCACTAGGTCCTCAGGCTTCTCAGTCTATGGTTGTCGCACCCGTTGCAACCACACCTGCACAGCCAGCTATAGGTGGAGGTCGAGTAGGTAGAGGTCGCCCTAGAGGGGGACGACAGGCCAGATACTATGCTCTTCCTTCTAGGACGGAGGGAGTTGCATCTGACTCTGTCGTCACAGGTATTGTTCCGATCTGTCATACAGATGCATCAATCTTATTTAATCCAAGCTCCACTTATTCCTATGTGTCATCTTATTTTGCTCCGTATTTGGGTGAATCCCGTGATTATTTGAGTTCTCCTGTCTATTATTTATACCTATGGGAGATTCTATTATTGTTGATCATGTGTATTGGTCGTGTTTAGTTGTTCTTAGTGGTTTTGAGACTAGAGCCTATTTATTGTTGCTCAGTATGGTGGATTCTAATGTTATCTTTGGCATGGACTGGTTGTTGCCCGATTATACTATCCTTGATTGTCATGCCATGACGGTGACACTGGCTATACCAAGATTACCACAGTTTAAGTGGAGAGGTACCTTAGATTATGTTCCTAACAGAGTTTTTTTCATTTCTAAAGGCTTAACAGATGGTTGAGAAGGGGTGTGATGCGTATCTGGCATATGTGAGGGATATTAATATTGGTACTCCTTTCATCGAGTCAGTCCCGATAGTGAGGGATTATCCAGATGTATTCCTTGCAGATCTTCCGGGTATGCCGCCCGACAGGGATATCGACTTTGGTATTGATTTGTTACCGGGAACTCAGCCCATTTCTATTCCACCTTACCGTATGGCCCCATCATAGTTGAAAGAATTAAGGGAACAGTTGAAAGATTTTCTTGATAAGGGATTCATTCGGCCGAGTGTGTCGTCTTGGGGTGCTTCAGTCTTATTTATAAAAAAGAAGGATGGTTCTATGCGAAAGTGTATTGATTATCGCCAGTTGAACAAGGTTACAATGAAGAACATGTATCCATTGCCTCGTATTGATGACCTATTTGATTAGCTTCAAGGTGCCAAAGTGTTCTTTAAGATCGACTTCCATTCAAGCTATCATCAGTTGAAGATTCGGGAGCTAGATATCCTGAAGACTGCTTTTAGGACTCGGTATAGCCATTACGAGTTCCTTGTGATGTCTTTTTGGCTGACCAATGCCCAAGCAACATTCATGCACTTGATGAACATTGTATTTTAGCCCTATCTTGACTCGTTCGTCATTGTGTTTATTGACGATATTCTAGGGTACTCCCGGAGCCGGGAGGATCATGAGCATCACCTGAGGACTATGCTTCAGACTTTGAGGGAAAAGAAGTTATATGTAAAAAATTTGAAATGTGAATTCTAGTTAAATTTAGTGGCATTTTTGGGTCATGTAGTATCGAGTAAAGGGATCAGGGTTGATTAGAAGAAAATTGAAGCACTGCAGAGTTGGCCCAGACCGTCTTCAACTATAGAGATCTGTAGTTTTCTTGGTTTGGTGGGGTATTACTGTCGATTTGTAGAGGGTTTCTCGTCTATTGCAGCACCTATGACCAGGCTGACCTAGAAGGGTGCTCCGTTCAGGTGGACTGAGAAGTGTGAGGAGAGCTTTCAAAAGCTCAAAGACAACTTTGACTACAACCCAAATGTTTGGTATTACCTACCTATACAGTGTATTGTGATACGTCGTGCATTGGTCTCGACGCGGTGTTGATGCAGTACGGTAGGGTGATTGCCTATGCATCTAGACAGCTGAAAGTGCATGAGAAGAACTATCTTATCCTTGACCTCGAGTTAGCAGCTATTGTTCATGACTTCAATATTTGCCGGCATTATTTGTACGGTGTCCCTTATGAGGTCTACACTGATCATCAAAGTGTACAACATCTGTTTAAATAGAAGGATCTTAACCTGCGGCAGCGGAGGTGGTTGGAGTTTCTTAAGGACTATGATATCACCATCCTCTACATTCTGGAAAGTCCAATATGGTGGTCGATGCCTTGAGTCGCAAGGCGGAGAGTTTGGGCAGCTTAGCATATCTACCGGTAGCAGAGAGGCCTTTAGCCTTGGATATTCAAGCCTTAGCCAACCAGTTTGTCAGATTGGATTTTTCTGAGCCGAGCCGAGCTAAGCCGGGTTTTTGCTTGTGTGGTTTCTCAGTCTTCTCTTTATGATCGTATCATAGAGCGTTAGTATGATGACCCCTATCTGCATTTCCTCAAGGACACGATTCAACACGGCGATGCCAAGGAGGTCACTGTTGGAGAGGACGGTGTATTACGTATGTAGGGCAGGCTATGTGTGCCCAATGTAGATGGCTTACATGAGTTGATTCTCCAGGAGGCTCACTGTGTGCGGTACTCCATTCATTCGGGTTCCGCGAAGATGTATCAGGACTTGAGGCAACACTACTGGTAGAGGCGGACGAAGAAGGACATAGTGGAATATGTAGCTTGATGCCTAAATTGTCAACAAATGAAGTATGAGCATCAACGGGCGAGTGTATTGCTTCAGAAGTTAGAGATTCTAGAGTGGAAATAGGAGCGGATCACTGTCGATTTTGTTGTTGGGATCCCATAGACTCGGAGGAAGTTTGATGCAGTATGGGAGGCAATTTGGGAGACCGAGCATGATACAGTCGAAGAGTCCTTTTCAATGGAGCAGTCATACAATCGAGGAGGTGACTTGGGAGACCGAACATGATATACACAGCCGTTATCCTTAGTTTTCACCACTTCGGGTATGTTTTTATACTCGTTCAAGGACGACGTTTATTTTAAGAGGGGGAGGATGTAATGACCCAGCCGGTCATTTTGAGAGTATTATCCTTGAACCCCTATTTATTTCTCCCTCTATGTCACTCGTGCTTACGTGATTTTTCGGGAAGTTTGGTTTTGGTTTTGGAGAGAAAGGGGACACATAGTCCCTAAACTAGAAGTTTAAGTCATAGGAGTCGACCGTAGTTGGAATTGTGTGAAGACGACTCCGGAATGGAGTTCTGATGGATCCAATAGCTCCGTAGGGTGATTTTTGTCTTATGAAAGTGTCCAGATGTTGATTTGGAGGTCCGTAGGTCATTTCAACGTTAATTAGTGAAAGTTGGAAAGTTGGAATATTTTCGAAAAGATTGATCGGGAGTGGAATATTTGATATCGGGGTCGGATTTAGATTCCGAAAGTTGGAGTAGGTCCGTAATGTCAATTATGACTTGTGTGCAAAATTTGAGATCAAGCGGACTTGATTTGATAGGTTTCGGCATCGGACGTGGAAGTTAGAAGTTTATAAGTTCATTAAGCTTGAATTGGGGTGCGATTCTTGGTGTTAGCGTTTTTTTATGTGATTTGAAGGCTCGATTAAGTTTGTATCATGTTTTAGGACTTTTTGATATTTGGTTGAGGTTCCGGTGACCTCGGGTGTGTTTGAGATTGGAATCCGGACAAAATTGAGTCTTAAGTAATTGCTGAAGCTTAGCAATGTCTGGTGCAATTGCACCTACTCACCTTGGGCCGCAGGTGTGGCACCGCAAAAGCGGCCTTGAGTCATAGAAGCATGAGTGAGTCAGGCCAACAGGGACCGCAGGTGCGGTGTGTGGCATGCAGAAGCAAAAGCGCAAATGTGGTTGTCCCTTCACAGAAGTGCAAACGCAGGTGCGCTTAGGGTTCCGCAGAAGCGAGTATACGGGGGGAGGTAAGTGATAGCCACACCTGCAATGGAAATTCCACATATGCGGAGCTACAGATGTGGCTAAGGCCTCACATAAGCGGTTTAACTGGGCTGAAAAGGCCTAATGTCACAACCCAAACCCCGCACTGGTCGTGATGGTGCCTCTCGTGAAGACGAGGAAAGCCAACTAACCCAACTCGTTCTTTTTAAAATAGTTCACATTAATAGCAGCTTTAACATAATTAAATAACCACAGTCTGTCGAAAGATCTCTTTAATAAGTGTAGAATAGAACCCATACACAGCCCAAACTGGAGTGTCACAAGTCACGAGCATCTATCAAAGTATAAATACAACTACGAGACCTAAAATATACAAGGCCGGAATAATGAACCAAAAGAGAGAAAAATGGTATTGCGAATGCAGGCAGTCACCTCGCTACTCCTATAGCTCTGCCTCTGATCAGCTAGAACCTGCTACCGGGTGAACAAACACCTGCATCTGCAGGCGAGGTGCAGGGAGTAAAGTGAGTACTCCAACTCAATGAGTAATAATGGTAAATAACAACTGAGCAGTAAAAAATCACGTAAAGGAAACCATCATGCTATATAGGAGCAGTGAAAAGCTCTTTGAGATAAAGCAGTGAAACTGTAAAACCTTTAGAAATATCTTAGCTCTGTTTAAAACCTCTTTTGAAAATAACTTTTTCAACAGTTATGCAAATGAATGCAAAACAAATAGTGCAGATAAGCACACAAGTCCACCTCTCGGGCACCACAATCAGTTATCATATAATACCAGAACATCAGGTGAATATTGCAAGAAGAAGCACAAACAACATATAATGGCACACAAATGAAATAAGGTAAACACATCAAACAGTACCAGTACCGCTGCAGCGTGCAGCCCGATCCACATACCGCTGCGGTGTGCAGCCCGCTCCGTTTAATGTCGGCGGCGCTCACTGGGGGTGTGCAGACTCCGGGAGGGGCCCCTTACGGTCCAAGCGCAATATCAAGCCATCTCATGGCATCAATCTAGGCCCTCGGCCTCATATCAATATCAGTATGATACTATTGCGACGCGTAGCCCGATCCAAAAGTATCCTCACAATACAGGCCCTCGGCCTTACTTAGTCAACAAAATCACATAAGCCACTCAGGCAACAATAATACATGATGCTCAGACCAAAAATATTTTTAG
This sequence comes from Nicotiana glauca, assembly GCA_026770625.1. NCBI lineage: Eukaryota > Viridiplantae > Streptophyta > Magnoliopsida > Solanales > Solanaceae > Nicotiana > Nicotiana glauca. The sequence continues at coordinate 33,976 of MU759131.1, read as the reverse complement.
TAATATCATTTCGAGAGTTTAAGGCATAATAACTTGGCTGAGTTTTAAAACAGTGGAAAATACATGACTGAGTTCAAATATATAATTAAAACAGTAAGGAATTATCAACAACAATCCTCGAAGGGTTCAAATAGATGGCACGAAGCCCAAATATGGCAATCAGCCCACATTATCATGATAACAAGTAATTTCAGTCAAATACGCAGTAAATTCATCAATCGGGACGGACCAAGTCACAATCCCCAACGGTGCTCTACCTGTCATGACCCAAAATCCACTAAGGGTCGTGGTGGCACCGGACATCTCTGTCAGGACAGCCAACTCAAATACTTTAAGTTAGTCTCGTTTTAAAACTTTTGAAATATAGAATTTTTCCTTCATTATTTAGAAATTTAAAGAATATATTTTCAAATCAAATTTAAAGGTTAAGCAATAAATACAATACTCCAAACCATCCCAGAACCCGGTTTCACAAGTACATGAGCATCTACTGATAAGAGAAATAAAATACAACATCCGCCCGGGATACAGTGGACGGAAAGTAAATACAGTACAAAGGAAGGGACTACTCTAGTTGTGGTCGTCTCGAATGATGCAGCTCACCTATTCCCAGAATCATCCGTGTTGTTATGCCTAGTAAGCCACTGGAGTCACATATATCTGTGCAACAAAATGCACAGCAAGTGTAGTATGAGTACGTAATCAACGTGTACTCAGTGAGTGTCCCGCCTAATCCCGAAGGGGTAGAGACGAGATGGTCAACTTTGACACACTTTAATGGTCTAACGATTATTTATTCTCAATATACATATCAAACAATGGATTTATTTTCTAGCATGATTTTTATCTAGATAGAGGAAACAAGTAAACACGTAATTCCTTCATAGGAAATTTCCAAGATTTCTGTTCATTATTAACAATATGAACTCGAGCCATAGTGAGGCATGTAACAACTTAAATGAGTCCAGGCAGCAATATAAGCATGCGCAAATCATACTGAGGCGACGACCCGATCCAATAGAAATAAATGTGCACTTGCCGAGGGTCGACGCCGCGCCTATAGATGCATCTATTAATCTGCTGAAGCGTTCGGCCCGTTCCAAAATAAACACACACAGACAGACAATCAGTCAAGAAGTCAACATAAATTCTGATCCTAGTTCATTCTTTCAACCTTAAGCTTCTCAAATGAGAATTTTCATTCAAATTTAACTCCGATCTTCCTGAATTTAAATTCCGGCCACGCGAACAAGTCATAATACCCGAAATGAAGTTGTTCATGGCCTCCGAAAGCTGAACGGAGCGCTGGTACTCAAAACGACCTGTTGGGTCGTTACATTCTCTCCCACTTAAACATACGTTCGTCCTCGAACGTGCCGAGAACTATACCGAAGTAGCGTGAAATCACTACTTAGCACCTCGTGCACCTTCCCGTGCTACCACAACTTAGTTGAGCACATTGGCTCGATAAATTTTGAAGATATTCCCTTTTATTCAAGCAAATAAGCCTTAGAGCCCAATTCCAACATCCGGAATTCTATGCCAGGCCTGTTTCCAACATAAGATCACCGTATCAATCACTGTACGCGGTACTCAAACATGACTGCATAACTCTACCGAATTCACACTTTGCATCACTTTACTCATAGGACCACAATAACATTTTTGTTTGAATTAATCGAAATTCCACGAATCCAATGCTCCCATAGCACCTCATGACCTACATAGGTCTTACTCTAACTATTACAATACCGCCACGACGGATGAGGTGCCGAAATTCATAACCAACTGTTAAATCAACAATTCATTGGGTCTATACCCCTGACATGAGTCATTGCCTCTTTCTGAACCATCTAATGGTCTTAGCTCCTTAATTCACTTCACATAATCCAATTGCATTAGTCCTAAATCCAATAATCTCGTCTTACCCAGTACGAACTTCTCAGGAAATAAGCCACTCTAAATGTGATCACAAGTCTCATATGACGCCACAATATGCCAATAGGCCACCAATCCGAACACAACACAAACGAAAATTGAACTCTGGAAGGAATTACCTAACCCCCACACTAATAGGGACTTTCTTTAAAAGATAGAAAGCGAAGCACATAAAGAAATAGCATATAGAAAAACTAGACTCGACATCACACTGTTGCGGCGCGCAACCGAATCCACACATAGATCTCACATAAAGAGATTGCACTTCGAGCTAAACCTGCTCATTACAATAAAATATCGACTTTCGATCATAAGCACGCTAAGTGCATAATACCATCCCTGAGAAAACACATAGTGCTATAGCTACAAAACTCAAGCACAAATGAGGTGCGATACAAGATCTAAATCTCAAGAGCCATCCTGCTCACATAACCTCATCGCAACGCGGAACCTCAACACATAAGAATTTACTAAGCCGTCTCACAACTCATACGGCGCAATACATCATTACCTGGAATAGCTGATGAAAAAATAACACCTCGACTGTTCCTCCATAGGGGATGCTCGCTGAAATGAACACAACTGGCCTGATATAAAGCCCTGTTCGCAAATAAATCAATCCACCAATCTCAAGCCGATTTCTGATTGTACCAACTTGGCCAATGACCTTTCAAAGGTCCGTAGTAACTCCCTTTTGCCTCATATCACGTAAGAATAACCATCATAACCGGAGCAACCTCCTCAGTTCATAACACAATATACAAAGTGCCCTCCAGGCATAAATTCTCCAATTAATGATATTACCAAAATACTTATACTTGGTTTAAATCTTTTAGCCAAATCAAGTGACTACATGTGACACTTATACAATCTTCCCGTGGGACACGCTCCTACAATCTTCCGAAATAAATAATGGGTCCGCACATTTAAACTATCGGACGCACTAATGCTGAAAAGCGATCCAGAATCCTTAACCAGGATGCAAAACCTCGTCCACAACACATCGATCTCAGGTGACGCTGAGGACAATACCAATTTACTCTAATCATTCAACCCTTTCCTTGCTCATCCGAGCCCGTGACATCCTTGTCAACACTGAACTGCAACCTTGATCCTTACTTCGTATTTCCATGTTACTCACTGCACCAAACGTGCCAACATACGATAGAATACGATTTTTATCATAACTCCGAATTCATTAATATTTTCGCATTTCATCATATAAGAACCTTGCACTTAACTCACATCAGGAGAATCATAGCGATACACCGGTAATTTCCCATAACCGTAGAATATGCAAATCTGCAACTAGTGGTCCAAGCCACCATAGCCCTTCCGGAATCCGCTTTCACTTAACGAGCCATAACAGAAGAATGCCCCTGATAAATCATCAATCATGGTGGCCGACAAACCTCACACGTACCGCCATAAATCAAACGCATAACTCGATCATGCTAAATGAACGGACCACAGACTCCAACATGCCAAATTCAACTATGGCTAATCAATTTACCTTCTTCCAATTCCTCCTTGCTTGCCTTAAAAATAAGACTAACTCCTTTCAACACATAACATACTCCATGTACACTCACCCTGGTGTCCTTGAATCACGAGACCAGACTGTCTAATTCCCACGAACTATTTCACAACACCCAAATGCTGCACCACAAGCCAAATATCCCGGAACATTCTGTGCCTCTTCTCATAAACTGTTACAAGGCTTGATTCTTAATTGTACCTACAAGCTCAACATCATTAGGCACCACACTTTACCTCTTGAACCCACTAGGACCATTACTGAGAGCCACCCGCTCTAACTTGGTCCCGAATATAATCAACTCCATGAATCTTCTAGCACATTAATACCCTCTCAACGAAGCACCTGGCATAACCACTCCCCTGAAACCTGTATCTATACCAGGCATAAATCCTGAACCTTTTTCCAAGTCCGGACATGAGCCAATAAGGCCAACCATCGCATGCCTCTAACAATTCATCTGCTCGAATTAGCACTTATGGTCTTTTCTCATAGCTGAGATAATCCATCAATATGCTAATAAACACAGACCTCACAAGCAATTAACCATGCAACCCAATCTTAAGCGGTGGGACTCTCCCACTTAGCTTGAAGCCATTATTACACAACTCTAGAACTCAGTAGAATCCTTTATCTCTTGTTGACATAACCTTATGAAATCATCCATCGCAATTTCTCGGAATCTTCCTGTAAATCCCCATCTTTCATATTCTGAATCATTAACCGCATTCGCACGATCGATCTCTCTGTTGGACAACCAATATAATTTCTTACAGAAGCTTTGCCAACCACGCGACCGCTAATCCGCTCACGGGGGAATAACCCACCTAGGGGAATCACCTCCCAACATCTTCCCACGCCGTTGCACGGGGTACATTCACTATAACACCAATAGCCCATCCTGAGTCTGAGCTCACCTTCCAGTTGCACAAGTCCATTCGCCCCTCGCGGACATCAATTAAATATGCAACAATGTCCTTCCAAATTCAGGGTTATGCTGCACCCTCCTCCACTTCAAGCAACTCCTTTTCACCATATCAATCTTTTGCCGCATAATAGCCCATACTTCACATCATACCCGCAGGCTTCAATCACCAATCATTAAAATCCCCAATTTGATCCAAACTCTCTTTAAGGCGGTAGTCATCCTACTACCAAGCCCATATGCAACCCTCGCCATTCTCCCACTTTGGCAGAACTCATCTCCTTAATCGGTCACTCGACCTTGCTTCTCATACTTGGCCTTCTAGAAATTTTAAACACCGCCTGGCACTTTCCACATGTCCTTCCTTAACTTTGCTGCTCAATTGTTGCCTCAAATAAAAATCTATCTTCGTGGCACTTGAATCCACCATTGCTGCTAACTTTAAACCTTTCCAAAGGTTATCTCTATCGAGCCGTCAATATTAGAAATTCTGATTTGATCTTAAACCACCGCATCATGCGATATCTGACAGTTGTATCTTCAATACTATTTCACAATATCTTGCCCCAAGATGAATTGTAGCAGATCATAACACTGACAAGCTTAAAGCGTTCAATTAGGGCAGCAGCACCCCCATATAGAGGAGAACTCTACCACGCCTGCAATTACCACGTTTCATTACTCCCAACAGTCCCCATCTGGCCATCCTTAGTTCGATCGATTTTCCTTTGCCGGGAGTAAAATACTGAATCCCTTGATTACACATTGAGTAAACCTCCCTTCAATTCATTCACTACCCGACACGTGGGCAAACGTCCCACCATCACAACAACACTGCGGAATAATTGCTCATAAGCATCATGGCGACCTGTGTCTAGCCTCAGGGCTCTTAGAAGTTCTGTTACTGATCTAAAACAATTGAATATCCCTCCAAAATGCGACTATAATAGTCCACTCAACTATACCGGGAAAATCATCACACACCACATTTGTAGTGCCATTACAGTCCTTTCAAATTCTCGATTTCTAGCAAGCACTCGCATCGTATAAGATTGAGTAGGAAGGAATCAAAGGCATAAGCCTCAAAGGAATAGAATCGCACGATAAGGAAATCAAGAAGGGAAGTACTCCTAATAGTCCTGCAGCCTCCCGAGGATAAGTACAGACGTCTCCGTACCGATCTGTGAGACTCTACTAGACTTGCTCATGACTCGTGAGATCGACGGGAACCTAGTGCTCTGATACCATGTTGTCACAACCCAAAATCCACTAAGGGTCGTGGTGGCGCCGGACATCTCTGTCAGGCCAGCCAACTCAAATATTTTAAGTTAGTCTCGTTTTAACACTTTTGAAATACAGGATTTTTCCTTCATTCTTTAGAAATTTTAAAGAATATATTTTCAAATCAAATTTAAAGGTTAAGCAATAAATACAACACTCCAAACCATCCCAGAACCCGGTTTCACAAGTGCATGAGCATCTACTGATAAGAGAAATAAAATACAACATCCGCCCGGGATACAGTAGACGGAAAGTAAATACAGTACAAAGGAAGGGACTACTCTAGATGCGGCCGTCTCGAATGATGCAGCTCACCTAGTCCCAGAATCATCCGTGCTGCTATGCCTAGTAAGCCACTGGAGTCACATACACCTGTGCAACAAAATGCACAGCAAGTGTAGTATGAGTACGTAATCAACGTGTACTCAGTGAGTGTCCTGCCTAATCCCGAAGGGGTAGAGACGAGATGGTCAACTTTGACACACTCTAATGGTCCAATGATTATTTATTCTCAATATACATATCAAACAATGGATTTATTTTCTAGCATGATTTTTATCCAGATAGAGGAAACAAATAAACACGTAATTCCTTCATAGGAAATATCCAAGATTTCTGTTCATTAGTAACAATATGAGCTCGAGCCATAGTGAGGCATGTAACAACTTAAATGAGTTCAGGCAGCAATATTAGCATGCGCAAATCATACCGAGGCGACGGTTCGATCCAATAGAAATAAATGTGCACTTGCCGAGGGTCAATGTCGCGCCTATAGATGCATCTATTAATCTGTCGAGGCGTTTGGCCCGTTCCAAAATAAACACACACAGACAGACAATCAGTCAAGAAGTCAACATAGAGCAATTATCCAAGAAAGGTCAATTCTCTTTAATAATTTTAGAAAACAAGCTTAAGTCCTCTTTAGAAATCTATTTATTAATTCAATGTGATTTACGAAGATCAAATGTCAATAGGGTTACAGATATTCCAAGTATAGCATGCTGATGGGTCCTAACTACCCGGACAATAGCATAATAGTAGCTACGCACGGACTCTCTTCACCTCGTGCATACGTAGCCCCCACAAATAGGAGCACCTAATCAATCACTTCACCTATGGGGTAAATTCCCCCTCACAAGATTAGAAAGAAGACTCACCTCGCTCCGAAGATCCACAACCGGCATTCTACATTCTTCCGAAGGCTCGAACCAACGCAAAATGCTCCAAAACTCGCCAATGGTCATACAAATCCATTAATATAAGCTCAATTAAACTTTACAACCCAATTTGTAATAATTCCTAACCCCGAACGAAGAGTTGACGAAAATGCTCTCGGGCCCACATGCCCGGAATCCAAAATTTTTTGAAGATAAATATTACCCATAGCCTCACGAACTCAAATATATGATTTTCTCTAAATTCCATACCCAAAATCGTGGTTAAATTCTAAGAATATGATTTTCTAGGTTTTCCACCAAAATCCCAATTTTTATACTAATTTCCATACCTAAATCCATGTAGCTAGCATAAATTACTTACCTCATGACAAGTGACGAAAATGGCGTCCCCAAGCTGCTCCCCATCGACTCCAATGGAAGAAAAATGGGGTTGAAATGAGCTCAGCCCCGAACTTAAAACATCCTCACTGTCCCAATCATTTCTGCTTGTGCGGAAATATTGTCGCCTATGCGGTTCCGCATTTGCGGAAAATAGTCCGCTTCTGCAGCTTCCCCTGGCCTAGCCCTCTTTTGCTTCTGCGATGCTCCTTCCGCAGATGCGGTCCCGCTTCTACGGAACCTTGTCTGCATATGCGGCCCACGACCCTTCAAACCATTACGCTTCTGCGGTGCCCTCTACCGCTTTTGCGACTTCGCTTTTGCGGATACCTGACTGCATAAGCGGTCCCTGCTCCCTTTCTCTCCCAACCGCTTCTGCAGCTTCTTTCACGCTTCTGTGGTCCCATCTCCGCAGAAGCGGAAATACCAGAAACCAGCAACTCAGCTATTTCAAAAAATCCATTTTCGATCCGTTAGCCACCCGAAATCCACCCGAGGTCCCCGGGACCCCAACCAATCATACCAACCAATCCCAAAACACATTACGGACTTGCTCGAGGCCTCAAATCATATCAAACAACACTAAAATCATCAATCGACCTCCAATCCAAGCTTAATGAACTTTGAAATTTCAAACTTCTATTTCCGATGTTTAGACCTACCAAATCACATCCGATTGACCTCAAAATTTACACACAAATCATATTTGACATTACGGACCTACTCCAACTTTCGAAATGGGATTCCGATTCCGATATCAAAAAGTCAACCTCCGATCAAAATTCCCAAAAAAACTTCAAATTTCTATCCTTAGCCAAACGGCTTCAAAATAACCTACGGACCTCCGAATTCACTTCCGATCGCGCTCCCAACTCCAGAATCACCATACAAAGCTACTCCTAGTCTCGGATTTCCAAACGGACATTGATAACACCGAAATGCACTTCAAACCAAACTTATGAAATTCCTTCTAAAATACTAACTTCCACAATAGGCGCCAAAACGCTCCTGGGTTATCCAAAACCCAATCTGGGCATACGCCCAAGTCCGAAATCATCATACGAACCTGCTGGAACCTTCAGATCCCGATTCCGAGATCGTTTACTCAAAATTCCGATCCTAGATCATTCTTTCAACTTTAAGCTTCTCAAATGAGAATTTTCATTCAAATTTAACTCCGATCTTCCTGAATTTAAATTCCGGCCATGCGAACAAGTCATAATACCCTAAATGAAGTTGTTCATTGCCTCTAACTGCCGAACGGAGCGCTGGTAGTCAAAATGACCATTCGGGTCGTTACACTACCCCATGCTCACTATCCGGCGTGCAAGTCACATCAAACAGCACTATGATGTGCAAATCCGGGGTTTCAAACCCTCAGGATGTCATTTAAAATTATTACTCATCTCGAACCGGCGAAATCTCTACCTCGCGATGCTCTTGCCTCTCGAATCTATCCAAAATCAGAGCGAATACATCACAATATGCCAATGGGACAATATCCAATCGAAAATAATCAAAAAATAGCAAAAATCTCAAAATTAGCAAACCCCAAGCCCCGGGCCCACTTCTCGAAAAAATAGAAAATTAACATCAACGGGTTCCTTATCTCGCCACGAGTCCATACATACCAAGAACTCTCAAATCCGAGCTCAAATGACCCATCAAATCCCAATTTGAAATATCAAAAACTCAAGCCCTAGTTTCTTCCATTTTTAGATAAATTCCATGAATTTCTAGGTGGATTTCACAATAAAAACGAGTATTGAGATAAAACAATCTTACCTCCAATCGATTCCCCTCCAATCCATTTTTAATATCCACCAAGAAGCTCTCAAAATGATCAACCATGGAGGAAAAATGACCCAAAATCACAGGTGCTATGAGATTATAACATTCTGCCTAGCCATTACTGCATCTGCGGTCAAAATACCGCATCTGCGGCTTCCGCATATGCGGTCAACACGCCCGCTTCTGCGAAATTCATTAAACCGGCCTAAGCCGCATCTGCGAGCATTTTCCGCATCTGCGATTCCGCAGATGCGATCCCATTAGCCGCTTCTACGGTCCAGCTCACCTGCCCCCTTTTTCGCTTCTGCGATGAACCACTCACATCTGTGGCGTCGCATCCGCGGTCCACCAACCGCAGATGCGAAAATAGCAGAAGCACAAATTCTTCAGCTGCAACAAAATTCCAACTTCTCCGATAACCATCTGAAATCACCCCGAGGCCTCCGGGACCTCAACCAAAAGCACAGATACATCCCAAAACATCATCCAAACTTGTTCCAATTGTCAAAACACCTCAAACGACACCAATACCATTAAATCACATCGAATTCAAGCCTAAGTTCTTCTAAAACTTCTAAAACACGCATTCGATCAAAAACCCGACCAAACACGTCTGAATGACCTGAAATTTTACACACACATCACAAATGACATAACGAAGCTACAGCAACTCTCGGAATTCCATTCCGGCCCTCGGATCAAAATCTCACCTATCAACCGGAATTCGCCAAAATACTAACCTTGCCAATTCAATCCTAATTCTACACCAGACCTCCAAAATCACTTCCGATCATACTCCTAAGTCACAAATCATCCCCCGAAACTAACTGAATCATCAGAATTCACATCCGAGCTCTCTAACTCATAGGTCAACATCCAGATGACTTTTCCAAACTAAGCTTTCCTTAAAAAGACTAAATGTCTCATTTCCTTCTAAAATCAATCCAAACTAACTCGATCCCATGAGATATGGGTAATGAAGCATAAAGAAGCTGAACATGGGGGAAACTAAGCGGTAAGTCATGAGACGACGGGTCGGGTAGTCACATCCTCCCCAACTTAAACAAATGCTCGTCCTCGAGCGTACCCAGAGTTGTTCTAGAAGCCAACCAATAGCTGAATAACCTTACCATGCATATACCCGGGGGTGATCCCACGTCACCCTATCTCGTATAGGTACGATAACACATTTTAACTAAAATCACACAATCCAATCTAGCCCATAAATCATAGAACCACATTTCACTTTCCGAAATCATACACAAGATCAAAACCCGACATCTTTATTCAGAATAAACCCGACTCCAGCTGTAATAACCCATACCTGCAATCTCAGGTGCAATTATATGATATACCACATAACTCAAACACTCGAAACGATGACCTCTATTCACAGCAGTTGCACACAATACCCGAATACTGGTAGAAAACCCCTTATCAACTAAGTTCTTATTCTAACACTTCTATATACTACTAATGATAAATGAAACATGTAATAAACCATAATCACCTCTCAAGTCAACCATTCACGAAGTCACTTCCCTTTTGGCTAATACCATAGCAGATTTTTGAGCTGAACCTCGATATTATCCTTCCAACAAGCTAAAATCAAATCCGTTCGTATCCATTAATGACCCTAACGATCACCTCGAATCCAACACACCACTCTGGTGACATGACACATCAATACGGGCCTAAGACACAACTCGTATAATTCACGCACCAATAAGGAACGGTCTGATCATACTCAAATCATGAAGATGACCCAAATGAAAGAGCTGTACCTCAAACTCATCAGTAACGTCACAACACAAAGCTGAGACACCAAAAGGTCATATCTCGATGTAGCCTCGCTACAATGCGCGATCCTATCCAAACACTGTTACACCTGAAACACCTCGAGTCACTATGCTTAAAATCGACAGCCACACACAATTTGATGTTTGGAACCAAAATAATCATTAAACCCACGGTGAAACAAATAACATATGCCACGCAACCCGATAGGACATAATCGATACGTCATTCACTAAGCAACGCTCAATTACTCTTCCCGCTCGAATTCTTCTAAGAATCCCCAATAGAACCGCACCACATGTGCCCATAACCAACAAATCATAACGTCTCACAACACCGAAAAGCAACTCATAGCTCTCCTTAGATCACTAACAAGCTCAATAATGATCGAATCAACCTATCCCTCAACAATACAATTCGGGGCCAACCAAGCCAACTCAAGCTAAACACGTATCCACATTGACATGCCAACAAACTCATCATCAAGGAAGCTTGAAACTGCTCCTCCCACTACTATAGCTCCTACCGGAGCCATACGATATGGTGATCGGCACCAAATCAATACCAAAATCCACAGCCTGGCCCAGCGACATGCCCGGCCACAAGAAACACATCAGAAAAGTCCCTAAGTACCGAAACTGAATCAATATAAGGGGCCTCAGCGCTGACACTCGTAAGAAAGACAATCCCTCCCAGCCATCCGCTGGGTCTTTGAAATATAACACCACCCTACCAGGATATACACTGACACACCTTGCTACTCAACCTGTGGCATTCCGGCGTAGCCCATAGTGCAATAGTCTTGAATAACCCAACACGGAGACAACCAGTCTAAACCCCAATATCACATCTGGATCTAACCTACCCCATCATGGCCTGATTATGAGAACTTCCATCTCCACATCCACACAACACATGAATCACCATATCCGATCCCAATTTCGCCGTCCGAACGCATGCCACGCCTTTAATACCCAATCATTCCATGATAGATACTCTAAGATTTCCCTGTGCCACCAAGCAACCCGAATATCACCCGTCGACACAATAAGAAAGTGCTGCAATACTACCGAAGTATCATCAGTTTAATCACATTACCCTTTTAATCCCGTCAAATCACTTCCAATTAGCAGTACCATTTCCTTGATTACCTGAGGTTGCCCGTTGCCTAAGAATTTTATGAACTTCTTTTCAGAACTGAACGGTAATTCATCTAGCCAAGAACTTCCACTGATCCCATTTGGAAGAAAATCATTACATATCCCATGCTCCGCATGCCCATAGAAAATATACACCTCCAAACCACTGTAAAACCCAACAAGAACTCTCTCCCAATTCCATTTGCACAAGCTAAACTGCCAGGACTGAATCCTTCTAACCAGACCGAGCTAAGCAAGCTGTCAGAACTCAAGAGCTTTGCTGCAAAATACCTGCAAGAACCCATTACCTCGAACACATACAAAGAATTAATCATATCCTTACCATACTGATTCGGTCTACTATCAATCTATTCCATCTATCTAATTTCCCTTCTAATTCATCTTCAACTGGATATTCCTCTTCCTGTAGCACCACAATTCCTCAACCCAGGCTCAATACACGAGGCCCAAGCATAAGACCAAACTGTCTAACACCCATAAACCACTGAATACTCTCTCGAATATTCCCAGAAAAAACACATTCCAGAATACTTTACTCTGAAGAGCTTCCTGCGAATATAAATCCATACCTTTTACTTTCCTGATACTGATACATAGAAGCCCATAATTAGCATAAAAATAACACAAATCTTGAGCTCTTCCAATGGAGACACAGTTTCTAACCACACATGCAACTTAAAATACCCGATTGTTTTCCTGCAGAATCTTGAACACATTAGAACCATTCTCGAAAGTCATTCACTCTTATTCAAGCTGAAAATTACCTGACTTAACGAATAGAACCACCTGTGCCTCATTGGCACTCCGATACCGCAAAATGGAATCCTCATCCCAATACAACCAAGCAACTTTCTGCTCTATGCGTCGAGCATTCTTTACCAACAACACTCTAGACATTTCGTGATTCTCATACCCTATGAAGCACAATATAACCTTTGTCACAATTTTCCTTTACTCTAGCCATAGCTAATTTACTCGCATGCCCCAAATTAGAACCGACATAGCACCTAAGCGTGCAATCAACTGCTCACAGCAGACTCCCCCACTTGGCTCGAAGCCATAGATCAAGATACGCTCAATAACTCATAACACTTTTACTCTATTGATGCCACAATACCATAGTGAGATTAAACTCAAATCATTTGTAAGCTTGTGAAATCATAGATCATCTAGTACTGTAAATCTTCTGAAATTTTCGCATTCATCCCCGCAACAGCTAAGCCCGCTCTTTTAGGCGACCCGAAATTTCAAATTTCAACACGTACTTTTCAATTACACATGAGATCTTTTAACAGGCACATAAGGTTCATACCACTTAAGAACACACCGCAGGAGATAACCAACCTGCTTCGCCTCAGTTTAACATTTCTGCATACCTTCCACCGTCATACTCATTACACAGTCATTTAGTCTTCCTGGGTCTGAACTCATACCGCCACATGAAACGCACTTCACTCCCCAACTAGGAGACACGAAACGATTCTTCACGCGCCCATAACTCGGGCTACACATCAAATCACAATAGAAATCGAACACTTAATAGTTCATCTATTATCCAGCAGACTTATTCATCACTAACAAGTCACATAGATACATCTCGCAGTACTAACATACTCATCACATGGATATCCAACCGCCATTCTTGCTAATAGGGACAATACCGAACATATGAGTTCAAAACGCTTGCTCACACAATCAGCACCTCGGTGCTCAAGCCATCGGCAAAGTTCCGGCCTTAAGTCCTCCAGACTGGACCGACATCTAACTCACAGAGATCACATCTCGCCCCTCGATCGGGGAATCACAAGCCATCAAGGTACCTCTGATATTGAGCGCTCATGCGCGCATACAAACGCGTGAAAGGAATTTCAAGAGTTTCTTTTCAAGCTGAATCAAGGACGTACGATAAGAATTCAAGAATATGAAGTTTACCTAAAGGTTCTGCAGCCTCCCGAGCATAAGTACAGACGTCTCCGTATCGATCCACGAGACTCTACTAAACCTGCTCATGACTCGTGAGACCTAGTAACCTAGGCTTTGATACCAACTTATCATGACCCAAACCCCTCACAAGTCATGATGACGCCTCTCGTGAAGACGAGGCAAGCCAACTAACCCAACTCGTTCTTTTTAGAATAGTTAAATTAATAGCAGCTTTAACATAAATAAATAACCACAATCTACCGAAAGATCTCTTTAATAAGTGCATGATAGAACCCATACATAGCCCAAACGGGGGTGTTACAAGTCACGACATCTATCAGAGTATAAATACAACTACGAGACCTAAAATATACAAGGCTAGAATAATGAACCAAAAGAGAGAAAAATGGTGCTGCGAATGCAGGCAGTCACCTCGCTACTCCTAAAGCTCTGCCTCTGATCAACCAGAACCCGCTACCGGGTGAAAAAACACCTGCATCTGCACGCGAGGTGCAGGAAGTAAAGTGAGTACTTCAACTCAGTGAGTAATAAGGGTAAATAACAACTGAGTAGTAAGAAATAACGTAAAGCAAACCATCATGCTATATAGGAGCGATGAAAAGCTCTTTGAGAGAAAGTAGTGAAACCGTAAAACCTTTATAAATATGTTAGCTCAGTTTAAAACCTCTTTTGAAAATAACGTTTTCAACAGTTATGCAAATGAATGCAAAACAAATAGTGCAGATAAGCACAGAAGTCTGCCTCTCGGGCACCACACTCAGTTATCAGATAATACCAAAACATCAGGTTAATATTGTAAGAAGAAACACAAACAACATATAATGGCACATAAATGAAATAAGGTAAACACATCAAACAGTACTAGTACTGCTGCGGAATGCAGCCCGATCCACATACCGCTACGGCATGTAGCCCGCTTCGTTTAACGTCGATGGCACTCTCTAGGGGTGTGCAGACTCTGGGAGGGGCCCCTTACGACCCAAGCACAATATCAAGCCATCTCGTGGCATCAATCTAGGCCCTCAACCTCATATCAATATCAGTATAATACTGCTGCGACGTGCAGCCCGATCCAAACGTATCCTCACAATACAAGCCCTCGGCCTTACTCAGTCAACAAAATCACATAAGCTACTCAGGCAACAATAAAACATGATGCTCAGCCCAAAAATATTTTTAGTAATATCATTTCGAGTGTTTAAGGCATAATAACTTGGCTGAGTTTTAAAATAGTGGAAAATACATGACAGAGTTCAAATATATAATTAAAACAGTGAGGAATTATAAACAACAATCCCCGAAGGGTTCAAATAGCTGGCACGAAACCCAAATATGGCAATCATCCCACATTATGATGATAACAAGTAATTTCAGTCAAATACGCAGTAAATTCATCAATCGGGACAGACTAAGTCACAATCCCCAACAGTGCTCTATCTCACGCCGGCATGCAAGTCACCTCAATACAGCACTATGTTGTGCAAATCCGGGGTTTCAAACCCTCAGGATGTCATTTACAATCATTACTCACCTCGAACTGGCAAAATCTCTAGCTCGCGACACTCTTGCCCCTCAACTCGGCCTCCATGCACGTCGAATCTATCCAAAATCAGAGCGAATACATCACAATATGCCAATGGGATAATACCCAATCAAAAACAATTAAAAAATAGTGAAAATCTCGAAATTAGCAAAACCCGAGCCCCGTGCCCACTTCTCAAAAAATTAGAAAATTAACATCAACGGGTTCCTTATATTGCCACGAGTCCATACATACCAAGAAATCTCAAATCCGAGCTCAAATGACCCATCAAATTCCAATTTGAAATATCAAAAACTCAAGCCCTAGTTTCTTCCATTTTTAGTTAAATTCCATGAATTTCTAGGTGGATTTCACAATAAAAACGAGTATTGAGATAAAAAAATCTTACCTCCAGTCGATTCCCCTCGAATCCCTTTTTAATCTCTACCAAGAAGCTCTTAAAATGATCAACCATGGAGGAAAAATAACCCAAAATCACGGGTGCAATGAGATTATAACATTCTGCCCAGCCATTACCGCATTTGCGGTCAAAATACCGCATTTGCGGCTTCTGCATATGCGGTCAACACGCCCACTTCTGCGGAATTCATTAAACCGGCCTAAGCCGCATCTGCGAGCATCTTCCGCATCAGTGATTCCGCAGATGCGATCCCATTAGCCTCTTCTATGGTCCAGCGCGCCTGCCCCCTTTTTCGCTTTTGCGATGAACCACTCGCATCTGCGGTCCACCAACCGCAGATGCAAAAATAACAGAAGCACAAATTCTTCAGCTGCAACAAAATTCCAACTTCTCCGATAACCATGTGAAATCACCCCGAGGCCTTCGGGACCTCAACCAAAAGAACAGACACATCCCAAAACATCATCCAAACTTGTTCCAATTGTCAAAACACCTCAAACAACACCAAAACCATTAAATTACATCAAATTCAAGCCTAAGTTCTTCTAAAACTTCCGAAACACGCATTCGATCAAAAACCCGACCAAATCACGTTCGAATGACCTAAAATTTGACACACACATCACAAATGACATAACAAAGCTACGGCAACTCTCGAAATTCCATTCCGACCCTCGGATCAAAATCTCACCTATCAACCGGAATTCGCCAAAATATTAACCTCGCCAATTCAAGCCTAATTCTACACCGGACCTCCAAAATCACTTCCGATCACACTCCTAAGTCACAAATCATCCCCCCGAAACTAACTAAATCATCGGAATTCACATCCAAGCCCTCTAACTCATAGGTCAACATCCGGTTGACTTTTCCAAACTAAGATTTCTTTAAAGAGACTAAGCGTCTCATTTCCTTCTAAAATCAATCCAAACCAACTCGATCACATGAGATATGTATAATGAAGCATAAAGAAGCTAAACATGGGGGAAAGTAACTCATGAGACGACGGGTCGGGTCGTCACACCGAAGTTCAAGGGTTTGATTTCATTATCTATTTTTGGACCTAGAGAGCTCGGATTGAGGCAAAATTTTGAGAGATTTTTTAGGAAAATTTTGGGTAAGGATTCTTGACCCATTTTTTGATTAATTTCCACTAATCGATCATTAATATCTTCATTTTTTAAGGATTTTGGATGACAAATTGGGGGGGAAGGTGGAAATTCCTTAGGCCGAATTTTGAGGTTTTGATCGAGATTTTTTATCGGATTTGAGTAATTTTGGTATGGGTAGACTCATGGTTGAATGAGTGTTCGTATTTTCTAAATTTTATCCGATTCTGAGGCATGGGTCCGGGTTGACCTTTTGGGGCAATTTTTCTAATTCTTGCTAAAATCATAATTTCATTATTTAGATTAGTTCTCTATAGCTATATTTATAGTATATAACTGTTTTAGGCTATATTTGAGCCGTTCGGAGTTGGAAATTCAAGGGAAATGATTCTTATTGATTGATTGAGTGAGGTTCGAGGTAAGTGATTTGTCTAACCTTGTATGGGGGAAATTTCCTTAGGATTTGGTATTGTTGTGATAGTTTGTGATATGTGAGTGTCGTGTACGCGAGGTGACGAGTGCGTACACGGGCTAAATTTTGAAATCCTGATTTTATCTAAGTATTTTCCCTTTTATGCCTTAGCTGGGTTACTTTAGAATATATAATCATCATGTTTAGCCTAATTTCATATGTCTAATTGTTTGCAACTTGTACTACATGCCTAGTTAAATTTCCTGTTTCCTTGATTCCGTATTCATTATTTAACTTGGTATTCCTTATTTGAACTTGATATCCTTGAAATATCATTGTATAGTTGTAATGTTTTAGTTTTCATGATTGTTGTTGAGATGACTGTCGAGGTTTCTTCTGTGCGGTTGTTATTGTTGCACGAGGTTTCTACCGTGTCGTTGTGATTACTGATACGCAAGCGGTGATATAAGGTCTGGGTGTTGAAATACATGCGGTGAGATAAGATCGGCTTGATACTCGTGAGTAGTAGGGGAACTACTAGAAGTCATGCAGTATAATAAGGTTGGCTAAAACACGGGATGCTATTTCAGGAAAATAACTTTTTTCAAAATAAACTATAAAGGATCCCGCGGTGATATACGGTAAGATTGTGAGATATTTACTTTTGGGGTACCTCGGGAGTTCCCCCGGTTGATTTTCTCAATTTGATGTATTGGTTGTTGTCTTCCCTTAACTTGTAAAATTTTTGCTTTCCTTTTATGTTGTTTTTGTCTTTCTTTGATTCCGTACTATTATCTTCCGTGAATTCTCAATGTTTCACTTCTCTGTCATTCCATTATATTATTATATCTTCTTCCTTGTTTCTTATTATTTCCAGTAGGGCCTCTACCTGACCTCGTTACTACTCTACCGAGGTTAGACTTGGCACATAGTGGGTACTATTGCGGTGTACTCATATTACGCTTCTGCACATCTTTTTGTACAGATCCAGTTACTTTCTAACAACCCAGATATTAGTGAGCCAGTGAGTACGTGGAGACCTAAAAGTATATCTGCCAGCATCCACAGACCTCGGAGTCCCCCTCTACCTTTATTTTATTATTTTTCCTTATCCTCATTAGACTCTGATGCATAGAGATATTTAATATTTCTCTTTAGATCTTGTGACTTATTTCTACCAGGTTTTGGGAGTTGTAATTATTTTGAATCGCAGTATTTATTTATTTCAGATGTTGCGGTTTGAGTTTCAGCTTAATATGCAGTTATTTTACATAATTACTAGGTTTACCTAGTCTTAGAGACTAGGTATCGTCACTACATTCTATGAAGGGAAATTGGGTCGCGACAAAACCTATCCCTTATCCGATTGGGACGAACACGGTGTAATAGTTAGATATTAACCCCATAAATTAAAACATGACCAACTCAAATGGAGAGTAAACTGTCAATTTAAGATAGACAAATATCACTCTTATAAACCCTAGTTTCATTGAATCAACATGTAACTTAGTTGGAGAGTTAATACAAGATATCAAACAACTAGAGACTAAACCACAGTAATTATCTATAATGAATTTATCCGATGTGGAAGAAGACATATTTAACATACAATTCATTATATTACTATAAAACATGCTTGAAAATCATAGGGATTGAATGTTACCACCACTGTTTTCGAAAAAATAATAATATTTTGTTTTTTTTTACCAGAAATAGAAAAAAGGCCAAACACCCATCCAAACGATCCTGAATGCCTGAAAAATGATGTATATCATGAGAAAAACTGATGAATATTTCTCAATGGGTCATTTTCGATGAACCTACCAATTTTGAGGTCAATCGAAGTTCGACAAAAAATATAAAATCCAAAATCATGACCAATTGGCAAAAAATAGTTTTTTGCATTTATAGGGTTTAAATATTTTGACTCGTTCATATCACATATCATATATATGTATGTTAATCAATAATTTCATAACTCAAAATAGTACTTAGAACAATCACGATTTTGAGAAAACACCATCGTTGTCATTAAATAAACACAACAAACATGTATAATTTAACATCACATTTTTATGTTACTCTATTCATACTGTATTACATTATCTAGTTAGATGTAAGATGACGTCTGATATAAATTGTTAGAACATGCGTAGCATAAGCAAGCATAAACATAGGTATCACAAACATGTAAACTAGACAATGATTTAATTGTAAATATTAGAAGCAGTAACCTCTCGATACTGATGCATAAATCATTCACCGGGAAAGAATCTAGGACTGCAATCTTCTGCTATGCTCCTAGTAAATCCTTGGACGAATTTTTTTTCCAGGGAAAATATTAATACTCTGAAGAGTAAGTTATTAGGTAAAACTAGTCTTGTATTTGTAGTAGCCCAAATTGAGCAAAAAATCAGCCAAAAAATCGTGTAGGATTCTACTAGGGTGTAAAATCCTACTCCAACTCAAATAGAGAACTTTTCTCCCAAGTAACTTTCTACCCAACTCTGTCAAGGTTTTATTAGGTATAGCAGTGACCACAGAAATAATAAGAGGCTACCAATTATTATATTAATTCAAAATTCGGATTAATTAAATCCTACTATAATTAATCATAATTTATTCCACTAAAAAACTGCAATTGAACTACTCAATATGAATTTCGAAATTCACCAACACTTATTTTAACTCCCCGTGTTAAAATTACAAATACCAATTTATTAAACTAAATCATTGACAATTTAATTTAATCAACTAATTAAATTATTTATAATTCCGCTTAAACTATTCATGTGACGGATACAAAATTTAACGGTCGAGTTTTCACAGAAAAACTTATAAGCTTACATAAAGGGGTATTATCAAACTCAAGGTCAAGTCATGATTTATGTTAACTATGTAATAATTATTTCACAAAAAATATTTGTTATTGTCCAATCTATTAGGCATACACTAACTCTAAATAGAGTTATGCCTTTTGATAAATCAAAACAATAAGCAAATCACATTGATCGTAATAACTATATCAAGATTAGGAATATAAGCTCATTTAATGAATCAGAGAAGATATTTTATATTCAGTACAAAAATATCTTTTCTCTACTTGGTCGGTACAATATACACTAAGTATACTAGCACAAGAAGTTGGAGTAAAATCACTCCCGTAATCAAGATAAATTATACTTTAATCTTGTGCTACAATTATTAACATATTTTTCCCAACAATATATTCGATTGTGAACATAATTTATTAATTATGAAATCGACAATTTAATCTTCTGTGCATGAGCTAACATTCCATACACTAAATCGTCTACTACATCATTAAAGGACACACATGCAACAAATAATCTATTTAAAATAATACTTTATTGAATTGAATAAATAAAATAAAAGATTATTTCATAAAGAATAAAACATAATACTATCACTAAACCACATGGTTAATAGGAGTAGTATATCCCAACAACAAATTCGGTCAAAATCTATAATTTGAATATAATGTTTTTGTACAGAATCCGGTCAAAGACTATAATTTACATACACTTTATATACAACTTGTATACAATTATGTTAATTGTATATATTTTATATGTATTTTTACACCCTACATACAAAATATATACAATTTATTTATGTCTTCTTATTCGAGTTTCAATATGAAATTCTAAACAAAACCACTAATTCTTCAAAAAAATTTCTCAAAACTAACATATAAGCTCCAAAGGATATCCCTAATCGTTTTCGACATCACCCATTACAAACAAATAATAATTTAACAAAATTTTATTTTCAAATTTATAGGTATGAATCTTTTTAAGGATAGTCAATGGAGTTTTGGAGTTTGGTTCCAAAATTTTTCTTTCATAGGCAAAAAAGTTAAACAATTTGATCAATGATAATAATCCAATAGCATATAATATAACATAATTCCTTGAAAACAAATCTATAAAGGAACCTCATGAATCAACATTTTTATTAAATCTTGTTACTCCTATATCTACCTAGTTTTTAATTAAGTATCTAAATATCCGTTTGGTTGTGATTATTGTATTTAGTGAATTTTGAAGAATCATTTGATTGAATAAACAATCAGGCGTGAGAAACAAAAAAGGGAGAGAAAATGGGGAAGATAAGATTCTAATACATTTTTTTTGTCTATAATTAATAATTATATATCAACTTGTAATTAAATTAAAATTTCAATAGTAAGGGGTAAATAAGCTTCAAAATTAGCATAGATACGTAAAAAAATTCTAATTTTTGAAGAAAAGCATGGTGGATTAAGTTCCAAACTGGGAATATTGGATAATGGGCCTGTTGTCGTGGTCTTGGGGACGTCTACCAAAGGAAAAATGACACTATATAGCTGTTGTAAAAATAATAGTCGAAAAAATATATAATATTTGTATATTTTTTTTTATATATATACATTATGCATGTTATATACAAAAATTATATAAATTTTATGCACTTTTCGGATATCAGATGTAAATAGTTTCTGGCGCAAGCTAAAAATAATAATACCTCTCTAACAAACATGTTAACGGTGTTAACCTGTATGAGTCTACCAAGTTATAGAGTACTTGGTCCTCTATGAGATAATACTTAGAATGCAGTAACTTCTAAATGTAAAGAAGGCCAGAGATTTTCAACGTGGAGAAATCCCACACAAGGGGATCAGAACACCACGACCTACACCTGTAGGCTTTAAACTCAACTAACTTGTAATCTACATATTACAAGTCACTTTACAATACTTCCGATTGCAAAGACTTCAAATTAACTTGTGATGCACCACCACAAGCCATTCTATAACTCTCCTAGTTACACAGGATTTAACTTATTACTATCCCTACTCATAACATAAACTTCTAAAATTTACGAATTTGATTTGTTCCTAAGACAGCACTTCTAAGAAAGCAAACTAGGAATTACAATGTTGAACAATAAACAAGATTACAACTCAACTATGGACATACATAAAACTTAGTTAGAAACTTATCCTTAGTGGATTTGTCTTCTTGTTCTTGATGCACTAGTAACCTCAATGCAGGATGAATGTTTTTTCTTTTTTTGCCAAAAATCATTGAATGCACAAGAGAAGTGTATCTTGCACCAAGTTGTTTTATCACAAAAGATATCATAATGGGTAGTGATGTCAACTCTTGGTGTACTTATTCTCAATGAAAGTGACTGCTGCACTGTCTGCATAGCTGTTTCTGGGCAGTTGCGTTCCAGCTGGATAGTGGACTTTATACTTCTGTCAGGACACACCAACGGACCTGGTCCTGATTGTGTTCCTTATCTGTAACATGTGCCAGATGGTCACTTTCTTCTGCTACATTCCAGTTGGTCACTTGACCTATACTTTTTTTAGAGAACCCCAAGGGAACAGGTCCCTATTATGTTACTCTTTATATTGATTGCGTATAGCCACTGACTTGTTCTGTTGTTGGAGACATCTAAGGGACCAACACATAGGGTCCCTGTTGTGTTCCTCCCTATGGTTGTTCATCCATTCGCTGATTTCCAGCCTTCAAACAGTTCAAATGAGATGTGTATCCTGTGGGACAAGATTCTCTATTTGGTTCTTAACAACAAGTTTGTTAGATTATCAAAACATAAGAAGCATAAGACTAATTTATTGAAAACCCATCAATTTCCCATTTTTTGATGATGACAAACTTAGGTATGGAGAGCATTTGTTTAGATCAGAATTAACAATTAACCAGATGAGAAACGAGCAACAGTTTACTTTCAGTTCCCCCTTGATCTTAGAGCTCCCTCCTGTGATCACCTTACTCCCCCTTAATCTTAGATCAACAGTTCCCCCTTAATCTTAGATCTCCCTCATGTGATCAACTTACCCCTTCATCTTCTTTCATAATTTCCCCCTTTTGGCATCACTAAAAAGATCAACTAGTATGTCTAAGATCATAAGCAGGTAATAAGCATAAAGAAGTCTGACACAACTAGCTCATGCCACGTATGTGCACACAATATGACAGAAAAGAGAAGCCAGAGGAACACATTATTGTACAGGCAACAAAAAGGAAGCTATTTCATTAATGTTTATATTAGACTGAGTAAGTCAGGAGCAATAATGGTTAAGTTCAACATGCCATCACAAAACAACAACAACAAAAAAACAAAAACAAAACAGCAACCACAGGAAGTTGGAGCAAAAACAACTTGGCACTAAGAGGATCCTAGGAAATAGTGGAAGGATGAGGCTTGAAGGAAGAGACAGCAATGGTTTTGAGAACCAGGTCTAGTCTAGCATTTGCAGCTAGTTGTTCTTCAAGTAATTGAGCTTGAAGTCTCTTATTTTCCTTTCTCAGTCGGGTGACCTCCTCATGTACAGAATCGGGTCCCTTAGTCGCTTGGCTAAGCTGAGTTTCCAATATGGCATTTCGAGCCCTCAGCCTTCTCAATTCCTCAGAGGCTACATTTTGAGCGTTTATCAGCTGAGATATAGTCGAGATGCTCCCACCAACTCTTTCTATATATTCATATTCTTCTAGGGTGGTTTAGAGAAGGACTGCTTGCATGTGCCCACTCTGGGATTCCCTAAGGGGACCTTATAGAATCTGAACACCTGAGTTAGGACAAATCCATAAGGTAACCCGTGATTTCCACCTTTAAAATTTGCCACTTTCTGCATGTGATCAATCATGATGGCTGGCAAATTGATTGGTACAAACTCGTCAAGTGCTTCCATTCGGACCATGTTCGATCTTGTAGCAATAGAGCGCCTCTCAGAGCAGGGTAAAAGCACTTTATTGACCAGTTCGAAGAGAAGCTGGTACTCAGGAAGCAGCACCTTCTTATGAACCTGTTCTCCCTGTTGAATAGCTTGTTCTTTCATAATGGCTCTCCGAAAGATTACTCCACAGACACCCTTAACTGAGTCCATACCTTCATATGGAATTTTGAGAACCTTGCCCAATGTTGAAGTGTCAAGGACAATGTCTATTCCATTTACGAGAGCACATGTGTGGTCCCCCTCAATAGTGAAAAGAGAAGAGTAAAAAGCTTGTACGGCATCTTCGTACACCAGAGTCATTCTCTCTTCAAACAAGTGTTCCCATTGTTGAAACTCCACAATCTCCAGAATTTGACGCGTCCCTGTCATCTCCGAAATTGTTGGATCAAATGTATGTCCCCACAACACTTTCTGAGTTCTTAGTCTCTGCTGCCAAAGACCACCATCATTGGTCATGGACCTTATTGGACCAGGTTCCTTCACAGTTTCCCTTTTTCGTTTGCTACACCCTTCGGCAGACTTTCCTTTCCGGCTTGCTATCCCCACAATATTGTCTTCAGACATGGCTAGCTAAGACTGATTCCATTTAGACTTGCTACTATACTTCACGGATGACCCTTTTTGTTTCTCAACAGTTTCAGCGAAAGCCTTTTCCATGGATTGTTGAGTTGTCAAAGATTGTTGTACTGAGGAACCGGGTTCTTTGGAAGCATCTTTGTCTACTTGGTTTACTGACCCACTCTTGATGAAATTCTTTGGATTCATTTTCCTCCTTTTTCTTGGCTTGACAATCCTCTTACTTTTCTGAAATGAGGACTCGGAGCTGTCTTGCTGTAGTGACCTGATAGTGAGTGATTTTTAAGGAAGTCCCTAAGATCTTGGAGTGAATGGGGGGTACAAGAGTTAGTTTGCATGGAAGAGAAACAGGTTCATCAGAAGGCTTTTTTGGGAATATCTCACGACTCAAGGACTCTAGGAGTTCTGCAGTTCTTGCATTTTCTAGAAGCGAGATCTCTTCCCTCTGATACTCAGATGAGAGATAAACTCCTTGATTCGTCAGACTTTCAGCAACTATAGCCATGATATTGTGAGCTACTTCCTTTTCAGGTGACTCCTTGAGAGTCACCGAGCCCAACATAGAGGAGTTTATATACTAGTCAGGATCATCCTCATGGGCTTTTAAAGCTTGAGAAGTGAAACCTTCTGTATGTTCATTGGAGAAGTCATAGGATCGACTGGACATAGGGTTTTCAAAATAATGGTAAACAGGGTTTAGCAGAAATGGGAAGACAGTAGGAGTGGAAAAGAGACCAGAAGTGTGTAAAGTGGTAGAGTGCATGAAACAATGATGACCTGGAATTGATTTTAAGTAAGGCGACGAAATAGGAGCGGTGCTAGAAGTGGTAGACTGAGACGATTGTTCGATCTTCATTAGATGAGTACTTTGCAGATAAGTAGCTAGAGAGAGCGAGAGATGAAGAGTGGATCCTAGCTATACAACGAAGAAGAATGTTCATGACTTGTCGTAGGAGGGAAGAGAAGTTTTATTGGAAGAGGGGCTAATGATGAGTGAAGAAAGAAACAGGTTCTGAATAGTCCTAGAGATGGCGGTAGGTTTGTGGGGAAGTGTTACCGTGCAGAGAAGGTGAAAGGATTTGACGGACAAGACATGACGCACAAACATTGGAAAGTTAGATGATATGGCAGCTGAATTACCGGACAATTGTTATATTTTTTTTGTTTAGAGAGGGCATGCAAAATTAAGCACATTACTACTAACATGAGATATAAGAACCTGATGCTAGAGCAATCTTTTGAACAGGGTTTTAACAGCTCCCCTCTTGCAGCTCATAACTCTACCTTTAGCTTCTATGATCGTCATGCGTGTTTACCTACAATGGTATTGATGTGAGTCAATCTTGGTCAGAAAATATTTTAGCTACCTTTACCTGAAGGTGTCTTACACAACTGCCAGATGGATAATCAGGTTCTTCATTGGATTCTTGTGACCTCATCTTCACCTCGATTTATCGGAAATATTCTCTACTTGAGGCTTTGATGCAAATATCTGGAGTTTTGGTCTTTTGTTTTGCAAGGCTTTCCACAAATTAATCCCTTCTTCATATTGACCCTCAGAAGAGAATCTTACCCTTCAACATGTTTTCCATTTCTCTCCAGTTGTTGATGAGGCCATGAATCATCACAGGTGCATTTTGGTTTACCAATTTGAGACAGAAGTTGGTTGAAGAGGGAAATATGAAGGTTAATTTTATTTCCCCACACTTTGTGCTCTGCTGATTATGTAGTGCTATGAGCTGCATCTTTACTTCTTCCTTCAGCTTCAGTGGTAACAAGTAGTGTACCAGGTTCTTTATGAGACATGAAAAATGATGTTGCGTTGTCTCTCCCCAGTATCCCTCATCTTGCTCACTTTGTCATCCTCCTGATCTGAAGTCTCAGACATTTCCCAGAGACATGATTGGTTTATCATATTAATCCTCACTGTTTCTTTCATTCCAGGGGAGAGTGTCTTGTGGAATATTCCATGATCATATCCCGCCATTTAGTGCTTCCTTTATTGGAGGCCTTTTGACCTTGTTTTGTGGGTTGTCCCCCAGAAGGGTTCCTTCACTCGTCTATTTGCATTGTGCTTCCCAAGCTGATGCTTCCTGTTGTCAGAAGCAAGGCATTTTCTTCCAATTGGCAGTTCCTGGCGAGTTTTGATTTAGGAATGACCTGGTTCAACACTTGTTCTTAAGTGGAGAGCATTGTTCGTTTCTTTTGCCCAGAGTTCTGGTGATTTCATAGGCGATGAGCACTGTCCATGCATCATTTTCTAGTTCCATTTTTTTCTATTCGAGTTCCAAAGGAACCTTTCTGCCTTTTCATTCACTGAGAATGTACCCTTTACTTTCTTCTCAAGGATACATTCCCTTCCTGCATGGATTTCAGTGAGGAGCATTTTATGATATTTTCAGTTGTGTGCTTTAGGAATTCACTGTCTATAGTCCATCGTAGTCTGCTTCCTCTCACTGCTCCCTGCACATGCACATCAAGGGTTAGATTTAGGAACCCAAACTAGTTTGGGTCCTTTGTTACTATAAAAAGGATGAATAAGGGATTTCCTAGTCCATGCAGGCAGCATCCGCTTTTTGCGAGTGGTACCTGGTCCTTTGCTAGTAGTCACTTTATCAGTGAATGCTTTGTTCTTCAGAGCAGACTGAACCCTGGCCTGACAATTTTCTTTAAAATGCCCATTGTTTCTATAGTGGGTACATAGCCAGTTATCAGCTACAGTGACATACTTGCTGTGTGGGTTGTAGGGAGTTTTCTCCCTTTGGAACCCGATGCTCTGCTTGTTCCCACTATTGCTGAGATACATGGCAGTAACAGCATCTGAGGACCAGGTCCATTTCAAGGATTTCTCAAGATCATTTCTTACTTTCTCCAACTCAGCTTGGAATTGTTGATTCCTCTCGAGTGAACTACAAAGACTAGTTTTTACAACAGTTAACTCCTTCTCCAGCAAGATGTGTGACTCACTGACTACTTCCTTCCCTTTCCCAAGACTCACATTCCTATGTTCTCTATTGATTCCTTCAATGGTTTCCTCTAGATCAACACATATCACTAGAAGGTCGTCCCTTTCCTCCTCAATAGAGGGAAATTGTTTCTTCTAAGGTATGTTCCTTATTGCTGAGACCTTCTATTGTTTCTTTTAAATCAACAACTACTACCATCAGATCGTCTCTCTCATTCTCCATACTAGTTATTTTTTCATTCAGGACCTCCTTCTCTAGTTCAAGATTAGCTATGGTCTCATTTAAGTCTACTACACAGACCACTAGATCATTTCTAGATTGTTCGGCCTCTCCAAGTTCTATGGTCAGGATCTCCTTATCATTTACAAGATTATAATAAGAATCAATTAAGACATTTGATAAAGACCTTAGTTTCTTACAAGAATAGGATTTCAGATTTCTCTGAACATCCCTGAAGTTTACCTCATCGTCTTCATCTTCTTCTTCATCATAATCTGACTAAGCCATCAGCGAGAACAGTGAATCGTACTTTGTTGCTTCAGTTTTCACTGCCATTATGGAACTGTTTTCTGCATCTAATTCCCTTTCTGATTCACTTGAGGAGTCTCCCCAAGCGGCAAGAGCCTGCTTAACGATATTGTCTGTAGCACTTTTCTAATTCAATCTTTTTTCTGGAACTGAGTTCCTTTTTCCTGCTTTGTCAGGATTTTGCTTGTACTACTCCTGTTTCGCGAGTGGGCAGTCTTTGATGAAATGCCCTGACTTTCCACATCCGTGACAGAGATCGTTGTTCCTTATTTTACTTGAACTGCCCCACTTTGGGATGCCACTGTTTCTTCGAACTATTTTTTGAAATCTCTTAGTAAGATAGGCCATATCACTATCTTCATCACATGAATCACTCCTTTCAGCTTTAAGCACCAGGTTCTTTTCCTTCTTAGGCTCTCTTCTTTCACTATCTTTCTTTCTTTTCATCTCGTATGTTTTTAGATTACCAATCAACTCATATATGGTCAGAGTATGTAGATATTTAGCTTCCATGTGTCGACGCCCCCCTTTTTCCCTTCTAAAAGAAAGAAATCGGGTTTACGACATTATGGACAAAATAACTCTTATTCCCTTTTGAGGAATCGGGTTATGGAATTTGAAGAGTCGCCACCTAATGATTATAGTGCATTAGGACACTTCAAAGAAAAAGAAGAAGATTTGAAAGAAAACCTGAGTTTGGGTAAGGGCTTGAGATTATCTCGAGGGGAAGGTGTTAGGCATCCCTCAAGATCCACTAGTGTGGTTCCCGGCCATGCTTAATTGTGACTTTAAAGGAGTAGAAGAAAGCAAGTAAGGTTTACACATAATAGTTACAAATAAGTTTGAAACTTTGACAAGAAAAGGGAAGAATAGACAGTCTTTAGAAAAGGAGTTGATGCAAAGAAATGAAAGCACTTAAGGAAAAGGAAAGAAAGGAGGTCCTAGGTTTAAATACAATATGGATCACATCAATTCAATACCCAGAAGTCACTCCTCAAAAGAGGGGTCGCACGAGATATTAGAGCACCAGTCATCATATCCATATTCTACCTTTCCCACCCCACTAAGGTATTTAAACGCGATTAGTCTCGTTACTTATTGCATGCTATTACCCGTCCCAACCTATCAGTCCCGGGGTATTAGGACTTCTAATCCAAAAGGAGAGGAAAGGGGTAGGGGCATATATGGGACTTAAAAGGACAAAATACTAGTGGCGACAACCAAAACAAATAGAAAATAATAGGGAGTTGACAAAAAAGCATATAAGGCTCACGTAAGACCCCTTAAATCAGACAACACATGGTTTAGCATGCCTAGCACATACCTATTTGG
>MU759128.1:0-20072 GCA_026770625.1 Nicotiana glauca | reverse complement strand
TAATTCAAATTGTAAAATTAAGCTAATTATCTAACTATGTAAAAATGATCATTTTTTAATTTTTGATTAATAGCACAATTAGCTCAATGTAATTAATTCCTAAATGCAAATTAAACCTAAGGTGGCTTGAAATTAAAAATATGACATTTTAATGGTTTTTTTTTATGATTTTTTAAAAATGTTAAAAATGCATGCGATGCAACTAAATAAAGAAAAATACCTAAAAATCAATTAAAATTATTTTTTTGTCTATTTTTAGGAGTTATTTTCATGTAGGGCAAAAATCACGTGCTTACACTCAGTACTGGAGAATCTACCGGGTGCAATCCTGTAGTTCCAATGTAAAAGTGCAGGGGGATCTCCCAGAATTCAATTCCGTAGTCCCAAAGTAAACATACGGGGGAGCTCCCGGGATACCGTCCCGTAGTCCCAAAGTAAATACATAGCAACAACAAGAATTCTATTCAATCAATTTCATACCAAAGTTAGACAGATAATTCTAACCTAACATGCTTCACGTAATACAAATAAGGCAGTTAAGTTAAATAGAACAATTTATTCAAGTAGACATGTTTCTCTAGACTAACAGTAGGCTAAATTTCCAAGTAGTGTAAGCAAGAAAAGAAGAACACAATTCAAGGCTATTTTTAATGAAATAAGAATCGAATTTCCAAAAATTAGCACCAGTACGCGCTCGTCACCTCACGTACAAGGCATTTCAATTATCAAAATATCAATCCTAAGGGGAAAGGTCCCCCACACAAGGTTAAACAATCCACTTACCTCGAACCGGCTCAAATGTCAACCCGAAACCACGTTCTTGCCACGAGTATCCAACTCCAAATGGTCCAATCCTATTCAATTAAATTTTATAATGTAAATAACACTTCAAGTAACTAATTCTACAATTAAATTCTAAGCTAATACGTGAAATTAGGTAAAATAACCAAAATGCCCCTCGGGCCCACATCTCGGAATCGGGTGAAATTATATTCCTGAAATCCTCACACTCTCACGATAGATGATTACATTCAGGAGCTCGACGAGATAGTGGTACGACAATTTAAATTGTTGTGACTTATTATATACTTTGCTATACTGAGTTTTTTATTCTTATGTAGGTTTCTACTGGACTGTGGGCCCCTTCTACTGATATAGCTAGCACCACTGATGATCATGCAGCGACGCATCTGGCTATAAGGAGGCCAATTGATGATGACGATCCCGATAGCGTACCCAGGCGGGAAGCGATGCGCCTCAGGCCAGCGGCTGCGTTGAAGCACACTAGATGCGGGACACATTGATTTTATTCTTTTTTTAATTTGATGTAAATAATATTTTTGTATATACATTAACAACAACTTTTATATAATATGTGCATTACTTTGTTATTTCTCCGTGAATTAGCTAGTTTCATACTACAACTCAAACATTAGTCGCAAAAACTTAAATTCCATTACAATGAATGAGAATAAAGTTCATTACAACTACTTTAGTTTTATACTACAACATGAAGACAAACATAGCAACTTAAATTGTTCTAAAGATAAAGTAATACACTAAACACATACATTTTGTCTCTGTCGCCCATTATTCTCTGCTCCAATTGTTCTAACAGCTTATTTTCTTCTACTTCTACCTCTTTAAGTTTTGCTTCCAACTCCACAACCTCTTTTTTAAGTTCTTTTTCCCATTCCTAATGTTTTAAACACAAATCATTAAGATCGTTCAACAACTCTTTGTAGTACTCCTGATTACAGGGTTCATCAATCCATACCTTAAAATCGCAAATAGGTTCGCCGGGAACTTTATAAAACTTGTTCAAACACTCCCAGAAGCGGCGTCCAGCTTCACCATTATCCCAACAACTCTGCATCTGGCATTTTTTTCTGCACTTGCACCTTGGTACATAAAGAGTTTGAGACATTTTTGTGTTAAAAAAACCTTCTTTTCTTGAAAGATTTGCTATTAGTTAGTAGTTGAGCACAGAAAATATGTAGAATGAGCTCGTCATTTATATTTCAATGTTGTTTCCAGTTTTTCCGAATATATATATTTTTAAATATCATTTAAAAAATTGAAAGCGAAAAGTTCAACTCATAATTAACAAACATAATTTTATTTTATAAAACTTGAAACATAAACAAAACAACATCATATTACAACATAAACTCAGAGGTAGTTAGGCATAATAGAAGAAGGACCACCAAGACCTTGAGTACTATTGCCAACCAAACCAGCCGAAGGACATTTTCAACGGTTGTGTTCTGTTTGCGATCATATACCTCATCTGCGTGCATAAATGGTATCACTAACATCTATTTGGTTCCACATACGCATTTCTTCTTCACCTGTATTCGACACAAATAGGACTTGTTCCACACCATTTTAAATGGTTCAGGAGGCCAATAATGCTCAGCACCCACTGGCTGCAACTGCCCACTATATGTGTTTAGGTACTTCGAAACACTATATTGTTGATCAACATAGTTGGTTACACCTAAACCAACTTGTTGAAAGCACTTGATGGAATGTGAGCAAGGCATGTGGTAGATGGACCATTTCCCACAAGAGCATAACCTTGTAGATTCATTTACAATATGTACATTATTACCCCGATTTTGATGGATAGCGGTGCGAACTTCAAAAATATTTCTTTCGTTATCATACTGCAAAAATGAATGTCAATGTGCTCACCGTCTGTGTTTCTCATATATCTTCATCGACACTAGCATAAATTCAACACCTCTTTCCATCAATGACATTGCAGTTGCAGACCTTTGAACAAACCTCTCCGCCTTTTGCTTGAACAACATCCGCACCATGGCTATGATAGGAAATCCCCTTATCGGCTTCAATAACTCTTTGAAAGACTCTGACACATTTGTAGTTAGAGTTCCCCATCATTTGCTACCATCCGTACACAAAGTCCACTTTTTAGGGTCATGTCGCATTAACCAACGATAGGCTGCCTCATCTTCTTGCCTGATATATTCCATGTGCCTCCAGAATTTATGTTGTTGGTGGTCTGTTGCTGCCATCCACATCAAATCATGCAGATCCTTATTGGGATATGCCTTCTGGAAATTAGCTTTAAGGTGCCTAACACAATAATGATAGTAGGCATAAGGTTCTTGCCATGAAGGCAAGTTCTCCATAGAACATAAGATACTAACGTGCCGATCAGATATTATACAGATACCGGAACACTGTTTGACAATGTGCTCTTTCAAGTGGTTCAAAAACAGCATCCACGTCTCTTGGCTTTCATTGGCATAAATAGCAAAATCTAGAGGAACTATCGGTCCATTAGCATCTACTGTCGCGGCTATCAACAGCTTGATATCGTACTTTCTATAGACATGAGTGTCGTCTATGGATATTACGGGCCGTCCATGCGAAAACCCATCAATTGCTGATTTAAACACCTAGAACACGTAATTGAATATATATTCTAGTTTACCCAGACTCCGCTCAAGCCTCCATTCAACAACTGTCTCCGGGTTAAACTGTTGCAGTGCAGCCATGTACCTAAGCAGATCTGCAAATGACTTATCCCAGTTACCATAGACTATTTCAAATGCTCATTTGCGCCCGAGATATGCCTTTCTTTTAGTAATGGTATGGACATGTTCCTGGTGGACTACTGTAATGCACTCTTTGATTTTATACCTTATGGATGCTTCAATGTGTGGAATAAGAACAAGAGAAATCAAGTCAATATCTAATTTGAAGTAATTCCCGTTGAATGTGTCCATTTCGCATGTCTGGGTGGGAATGTATTTACCCACTTTCCACATACCTGTATTCTTCTTGCTAGCACGCAACGTCCAATGACATGGCCAAAACCACATGCGATAAACAACCTTGTATACAACCGGACTTGACTCCCATACCGTCATCTCACGACACATTTTTACGTTGTTCATTTTACAAACTATGCTTAGGCACGCTTTATCAGGAAAAAAGCATGCCCTTTTCTAGCACCGTTAGTTTAGACTCATCCTATATTGCTATCCGAATTTCATTAAAATCCCTTGTGAGAGCTTCCACATCCAGCATGCTTAGCAAGTTATCAAGGTAAGGAATTTATCCTCCTCATCTCCATCCTCACGAGAAAAGGGTATCTCGTCTCTAGATTCATCAGCATTGTTGTCGTTATCACTGTTCTCTTTCTCACTCTGTGCATCTGCCAGATCCCGATTTAATACGTCATCTTCGGGCAATTGAGTGAGTACATTTGATTCAACTTGCTCATTTTCACTATACAATCAACAAAATAATAAGATACTGAATTTAATAAATACTTTCCATATAGCTGTATCTCTTTACTTACAAGTCGTAATGTGATGAAATTCTATGATGGACATTTTAATTTAGGTGATGGCTCCCCGATGGACCACCATGATATAACACACCAAAACTATGCTTCGGTTCATAATTTGTAAAATTCATATCCGGCATGTACCCCCTGTTAAATATATGAGCGTTAATACAACAAAAATGCACATCGTAACACAAAGGAAAATTGAAGCTTACCACTCGTCTTGTGAATTATGTAAAGTAGGTGGGGATAAGTTTAAATCAAGGAAAACTCTTTCATCCGGAACCTGTTCGGCAAAAACTCCTCCAGAATAACCACCCGATGAGTGGGGGTTATTCGGAACCTGTCCGGCAACCTCATTGTTTGGAGCGTCTTCGACCTTGATGTACATATCCAATATTTTGATTACAAGATATTCCCGGTATCCATCCGGAGTCCTCAAATAATCCCTCAAAGTTTCATCATCGTAGATGTTTAACTCTGAGTAAAAAGCACCGCCTTGCGGAGTGACGAGATATGGATATCTTTTGGTTACTTTAAGTATAACTGAACGTTTCCTCACACTTATTTTTTTGCATAACAACGATATCAATTTATCGTACTCCATTGTAAGTGGTAATTTAACATGACCCTGTGGAGATAAACTATACGTCACAGAGTTATTTTCCATCACAACCTCACCCCCTAATATAATGACACTCTTATTCTACGCTCTTCTGACGTTACGGAAAAAATGCTTAAGAATTTAACAACAAGAAAAAATTAAATGGGAGTTGGAATTTTTTGTAAACGAATTATCCTAAAATCCTAACCACTTTATATAGGAAATGGCTAGCCTGGGATATGGAATTTTTTTGGCGTATAGCGTTCTTTAAATAGACGCTATACACATTTAAATTATTGTTATGTCAGTTAATTTATTGGTGGGTCCATAATCATTGTATACCATTTTTTTTGGACGCTATATGTTTAGTGTATGAAATAAAGACGTTATACGTGTCAGTCAAATCGTCTATCAGTATAGCGTTCAAATAGAAGAAACTATACCTTAACGGAAAAAGTTACCATTAAGGTATATTGTCTAGTATTTAAATGCTGTATATATAGAAATTAACCTCTTTTTGTACATTTATTAATGTATTTTGAGTCCAAAAATACAATATTTAAGTTCCGGAATCCTATTTTTTTCTTGTTAGATGTCAACACAATGTTCTTCCGGAAAGACTCATTCTTTCTCTACATGTGTGTGAGAACTCCAATCTAGATGGAGTGAGGCCTCTTTTTTACTATCTGTTCAAAACTCACACATCCAAAAGATGAAAATAGCAGAGATGAGGATGTTGAGGTGGATGTGCGAGCATACAAGGGTGGATAAGATTAGGAATGGAGATATTCGAGAGAAGGTGGGCGTGGCCCCCATGGAGGACAAGATGCGGGAAGCAAGACTCAGATGGTTCGGGCACATTCAGAGGAGGAGCACTGATGCACCGGTGAGAAGGTGTGAGCGACTGCCTTGGTGGGCACGAGAAGAGGTGGAGGGAGACCTAAGAAGTATTGGGGAGAGGTGATCAGGCAGGACATGGCGCATCTTAGGATTACTGAGGACATAGCTCTTGACAGGGAATTGTGGAGGTCGAGCATTAAAGTTGTAGGTTAGGGGGAAGTTGTGGATATTTCTACAGCGCACTATAGTGAGACTAGCCAGTTAGGAGTTACTCTTATGATGCTACTGATCAGCTACTGATCAGCTACTGATGTAGGGATTTCGCTGTTGGATATTAGTATACATTTCATCCTTTTCATATTTCTTATATTTCTTGTATTGCTGTTGTTCTGTTATGCTATGTTATGTTATGTATTTTATGTTATTTTAGTATGAGTCTATCGATAGTACTAATATATCGTCTCTTGTTGCTGTCTTGAGCCGAAGGTCTCCTGGAAACAGTCTCTCTGCCCCTCGAGGTAGGGGTAAGGTCTGCGTACGTATTACCCTCCTCATACCTCACTTGTAGGATTATACTGGGTTGTTGTTGTTGTTGTTGTTAGCATTTGCCATTTTAGTTAGACGAGCGTGCCAGCTACACGTCTCAACCCTATCTATTGTTTCCTTTTCTAAGGGAGTACGTTATGATGCTATTTGCGCCGAAAAGAAAACAATGCCAATATATCATAAGTTTTAGGGCATCTCCAACCATACTCTATTTTTTTGCACCAAATCCAAATTTGGTGCAAGAAATAGAGTATTCTTGCTCCAATGGTACTTCATTTCTTGCTCTATTATAGAGCATGAATAGTCTTGCACCAAATTTGGTGCAACACTATTCATTACTCTATATTTGGTTTAATAATATTTTTTTTTTTGAACTTTTAATTTATCATATATTGTGTATATAATAAACTTTTATATTAAAATCTTTATAATTTTAATTTTATATCCTATTCTTTGATATATTAATTTTTGTATATATTATATTTATATAACATTATAAGTTAATTTTATTATTATTATAATTGTATAAAAAGAAATATAACCATTATTTAAAAATAACAATACATAAAATAAAAATATATTATAATTAAAGTACATAAAAGGAGGATACATTAAAATTGAAATTACATTAAAAACATAAAACATAAGTTTAGTAATCCCCTATGTCATTTCTAGCTCCTACGGTAGAAATGGTAGTAGATGAAGATCACCGATTTGAACAATTTTTAATTCGACACAAAAAAATTAAGGATAAAGATGCGCATTTCGCACTTCGTAATGCATTAATCGAGCATTTATGGGAGAATAGAGGCGAAAATTAAATATTTATGTGGTACTTAAATTAAATTTGACTATGATGTAATATTTATTTAATTATATTTTATCAATGATTTCACTTTTTGTTACTTTATCCTTTATGTAAAATTTTGTAATAAATGATTATATAAGTGATGAATGTGAATTATATATAATGAATATGGAAAAAAAGAAAAAAGATAGTATTAGTTTGAAGGAAATAAAAAATGAAAAGTAAATAGAATATAATAATATAATATAGAAGAGAGAGAAAATTTGGTGTAAAAAATAGTGCAATGGTTGGAGTAGATTTGGTGTTGCATCATTTTAGAATGAAAAATGATGCAAAAAATAGAGTGATGGTTGGAGATGGTCTTATATTATCCATGTAATTTAACATATATTAACAGTAAAATATTACTTATTTTATTATATTTTTCTTTTTATGAGCACGATGATGAGTTGTGAGAGTGCTTTTAGAACGACCTGAAAGCTGAAAATTAGAGTGCTTATATATATTTACAGCTTTTAGGGAGACGACAATCACAAAAGGCAATGGCTGATTTGTCTGCTGAATTTGGCTTACCATTGGTTAAGGCCACGTGAAAATTTTTCTAACCAATGAGATTGGCTCTTATTGTAAACCTTTGTACGTAATAATACAAAGTTGTACTTGATTTGGGATTAAACTCCTTGGATTGAGAGAGATTTAATTGGTGGGATAAATTCTACTCCATATTCTATACCTCTAAGTACGAGCTAAGACAGGTGTCAATCATCAGCATATCATAAAGTTTGAAAAACCAAGAACAAAGTTGGAGTACTATTCAACCTCTTTTATAAATAATGTCCACTTTTCTGACTCATCAGGTGGTTGTACTATTAATTCTGAATCTTTAAGGATATAAGAGTCATGTAAAAGAGTAAAGAAGCACATGAAGTCTATCTGACAAAGAAGATGTGCCCTTTTTGGAATGGGAGAGCTAGTCCCTAGCTTAATTCTCAATATGTCACTACAGCGTCATTTAGTTAATTGGTCTTTGAATTCAACTGCCGGCATCTTTTGAAATTGATATTATCATCTAAGAGGTTTCCTGAATATCGATACGAGAAGGCTATATGACGTGGTGTTGCAAGATGATCAATCGCATAGATCAATATATTAGCAAAAATGTATATTCTCTATTAATATTAGTTTGGCTCATAATGCCGAAATTATGGTCTACTCTTTCATTTACCGTGTGTATGCTATACGATTCTATGGATTAGAATGAATTTTCGAAGTTGTTTCTGACTTTAATGGGACACATCATTGTAAAAGAACGAAGTACCCATGTTTCTTATATTCAAAAGGAGATCAGGCACTACTCACACTCTGGATGTTTTCCATTTTGATCAATAATAGATATCCTAATCCTCTCAATTCATGTGAAGGTTTGAATAGGGCATGAAATTTAAAAAAAAAAAAATTAACATGTAAGGCAAATATAGGTAAAGTACAATAGGGCATGAAATTTTTTTTAAAAAAATTAATATGTAAAGCAAATATAGGTAAAGTACCAAAATTATCCTTTTAAGTGAATGATAGTCAGAGTTTCATATATATTTTTTAATTTTCTCTCTCCTTATAAAGTGTTTACCCTTAAAATTGAATAACAATTAAATTTATAATGTGGTTTTAAGGCCACGTGATTTCACCTAATAGCAATTGATAAATGTAAAGAGCAATAATAAAAATCTACGATAATATAAAGCAAACCAGTGTTTGAACGGAATTCAGCCCTCGAGTTTGAGTAACCTTGAACTGATTGATGCAAGAACAGTTTAAAATTTAATAAGATGATGAACAAAAATATGAACCCTGAAAAGTGTTGTTTGCTTTGATATACGTGAGTGTAAGGTGTTTACAAAATGATCAGAACCTTTCTTTATATAGTAGAGGAGTCCGATCTGTGGTACAATTCTAATTACGGAAGTAAATCCCATGATTAGCCTAAACAATCGCCCTTGATTTGATCTGTTCCAGAATTTTTGCGGTGATATTCGACCGGTCACAGATATCTCGTTTTTCCATTATTGCGCTTTGCTCAAAGTCTGCCATATTTGATCTCGATCGTTGCTGGCCTCGATCCTCGAACTCGATACCTTGTCTTCGTGCTTTGGTCTGATCCACTACGAGGCTGACCTTTGATGTAATTCCCTAGCCTCGATCAAATAGCAATTATGGGTTAGCCCGATTTTTACCGTATACAGATTGTTGTTAGATCTAATTTTAATATTGAAAATAATATATTTGCTCTTTGTATAGGAACTCTTGGATAGCATTCAAGATTGGAGAAATCAATCAGTAATGATCAAGGAACGTATGAATTGATATACAAGATTGACCGAATCAATCATAAGACATCAAGGAAAAGAGATGCGAAAAATTGATACTGATGGAATCAATCAAGGCTAAATTAAAGGAATCAAATAAATCAAGCATATTGAAGATCCTGGTGAATATTCAATCAAGTGTCTAAATATGGAAGGATCAAGATTCCGGTTCACACACAAGGGAAAATGTTTACAGCCCCTCATCCGAAAGAGCCGCTGCGGAATAACCTTATTCTTGTAAAGAATCAATCTCTTTCCAAGGATCAAATCTCTTGGGTTGGCAAATCTTTCCAGAATTAAGGCCTATCTCAAAGTATTTAAACTTGTAATCACACCTTAGCACATATACTTTGATCGAACCAAGCACCTTTTTTTTGTTCTAAACAAACATTGCAGCTCTACTAAGATATGTTATGTAACAAGTTAGAGAAGAAAGAAAGAACAATATTGGTGAAGCATTGTATCAAAAAAGACGAGTGATACAGGAACTGAGCTATCGGTGTAGATCACACAATTCTTTGTGTACTCGAAGAAGCTCATTCACTGAAAAGAACTCCCTTGCAACCCAAGGGGACTAGACTAGGATTCACATTTAATCCGAACCAGTATAAAAATTCTGGTATCTTTAATTCCTGCATTTAATTTCAGCATCTAAAATTCTGTTGTTACCGTTGTTAACGTATTACATCTAGTCGACTAATTGAAAAACTAGTCAACTAATAAGCAATTAAGTTTAAAAATAAAAAATTTACCCCCTTCTTGTACTTTCAATTGGTATCAGAGCAAGACTCACATTTTTCTTTTTCTTAGCAGCTCGCGAGAAAAAATCATGGTAAATCAAGTTATCGCAGGAGCACTCTTCAAGGAAGGAACTTCACAAGTAAGGCCACCATACTTCAATGGACATCATTTCTCCCACTGGAAAGTGTGTATGGAGATATATGCAAAGGCATATGACGTTAAAGTTTGGAGAGTCATCAAAAAATAGAATTATCCTCTACCAGCTGCCGCTCGATCACTTGCTGATCCTGAAGATATAGATTCATATACAAATGAGAAAATAGCGGTGGTACAAGTAAATAATAAGGCGAGAAACTTGCTTTATAATGCTACAAGTAGTGAAGAGTATGAGAAAATCTTTAGATGTGACACAGCCAAAAGAGATGTGGGACAAGCTTGAGGTTACATACGAAGGAACTAGCAAGGTAAATGAAACACATATCAACATGTTGGTTCATGATTACAAACTCTTCCAAATGAACGAAGGAGAGTCTATTGAAGAGATGTTTGCCATATTCAACTAAATAATTAGCGATCTGAAAGCCTTCGGCAAACCATATTCAAGTGGTGATCAAGTTAGAAAGATTCTCAGAAGCCTACCAACTACTTGGCAGACCAAAGTAGTCACACTTGAATTTCAAGATCTAAATAAGTTATCTTATGATGAACTACGGGGAAAACTCATAGCCTTTGAAAAGACACATCTTAAGAAAACCAATCAAGAAAAAAAAAAGAAAACAGTCGCATTCAAGGCCACAACTGAAATAGTTGAAAATGATATCGATGATGATCTTGAATCCCTTCAAGAAGAAATTTCTACGATGTCATGAAACATGAACGGTTTAATGAGAAGATTCAGAAATACGAGGAGAGGAAGGATTCCACCTAGGCGATCCAGGCAATACAATGAACGGGATAAGAATGATGGAAAATTCTATGAGTGTTGATGATTTGGACACATTCAAGCTAAGGGTCCAGATCTAAAAAGGAAAATTTCCAGAGGCTTTAACAAGAACGAATCATTTGGAAGTTAGAGTGATGAAGACAGTTCAGAACAAGAAGAGATAGCAAATATTTGCTTCATGATGATTCTGGAAAATGAGATGAACAAATCTTCAGGATGCTGGACAGACGAGGACACTTCAGATGACGAATGGAAAGATAACAATGAGAACTATCTCATGGCACGTGGGTGAAACAAGCGAGGTAAGATCATATAACTGTGAAAGATGCAGTGAATTGCAGGATATTCTTCATCTAACTTTGAAAGAGTCTCAAAAAATGATGAATGAGCTTAAGAGACTCAATAAAGAAGTAAAAGACTAAAAGCTCAAACATGAAGTATGTGAAATTAAAAAGGAAGTACTTCAAGAAGAGTTTGAGGAATTGCAAATGCAACTCAATGGCATACGCAAATCCACCAATCATAGTTCTATCAGGTATAACCAGGTGACTTACAAGTCAACTGGAGAAGGACCGGTCAGAACAGAGTCCACTAGTACTGTAACGACCCAGACGATCATTTTTGGAATTTATGCCCCGATCCCCTATTAACTGCTTTCTCCAAGTTTATTTCTGCTATTTTGATTTGTCGGGATATTTGGTTTTGAGTTTTGGGACACTTAGTCCCTAAATAAGAGCTTAAGTGTTGGGAAATTAACCGCAGTCGGAACAGTATAAAAACAGCCTCGAAACAAAAATTCGATGGTTCTGTTAGCTCTGTTGGGTGATATTGGGGTTAGGAGCGTGATCGGAGTGTGTTTTGGAGGTCCGTAGCTAATTTAGGTTGGAAATGCCGAAAGTTGAATTTTGAAAGTTTCCGATTAGATAGTGAAATTTTGATCCGAGGTTCGGAATAGAATTCCGAGAGTTTAAGTAATTCTGCTATATTATTTGGGATGTGCGTGCAAAGTTTCAGGTAATTCGGACGAAGTTTGGTAGACTTTTTGATCGAAAATGTGTTTTTCGAGTTTTTGAAATTCTTAAGGTTAAATCTAATGAAAAATAAGTGTTTTGATGTTGTTTTGAGAATTCCGAAGGTTGGAACAAGTTTGAATGATTTTATGGGTTATGTTCGTAGGTTTGGTTGAGGTCACAGGGGCCTCGGGTGTGTTTTGGATGCTCAACGGGTCATTTTTAGAACTTGTTGAATTGCAGAAAATCTGTCAGCTGATATCCTTCTCCGCGTTCGCGTCTTCTCCTTCGCGTTCGCGAAGGATAATCTTGGAGGAGGAAATTATTGTTCTTCGCGTTTGTGTATAGCTTCCCGCATTCACGAAGGTTTGCCTTCCCCCTTCTTCGCGTTCGCAACCAACCCCTCATGTTCACATAGTAGAATTTGGCGCTGAGGGGCTGTGACTATTTTCTTCTTCGCGTTCGCGTAAGCCCCTGCTTTTTACTCTACGCGTTTGCATCCATTGTCTCACGTTCATGATGGACTTTTTCTTGGCAGCTTTAGTTCATTCTTCGCGAACGCGATTGTCCTTCCGCGTTCGCGATGCACAAACATTTGGGCAAAGAATTTAAAACCCAAAATCGAGGGTTTAGACCATAACTCTTATTTTGGACTTGGGAGCTCGAGAGATCACGATATTTGAAGGAATTTTCACCTGGGAAACTTGGTAAGTGATTCTTACTAGGTTTAGACTAAATTCCATGAATCTTTACTTAAATTCATCCTTTAATTTCGAAATTTTGGTAAAAATTTGGGGAAAAGTTCTTAAACCAAGAGATTGGATTTTTGACATCTGATTTGAGAGATTCTTATATGAATAGACTCGTGTGAGTGTGAGAATTCCGAAAATGTAAATTTTATCCGACTCCGAGACATGGCCCTAGGGCCATTTTGGTTATTTTATATAATTTTGCGTATTAGCTTAGAATTTGATTGTAGAATCAACTTCTTGAAGTATTATTTACATTATAAAATGGAATTGAAAAGATTTAAGCCATTTGGAGTCGGATACTCGTGGCAAAGGCGTGGTTTCGAGTTGATTTGAGCTTTATTCGAGGTAAATGGCTTGTCTAACCTTGTGTGGGGGACCTTTCCCCTTAGGATTATTATCGTGGTAATTAAAATGCCTCGTACGTGAGGTGACGAGCGCATACTTGAGCTAATTGTTGAAAAATCCAGTTTTTTTTTAAGTATTTCAATTGAGTTCCTCGCTCCTGCTTCATTTACTTGTGTATTTAGCCTGTTGTTAGGTTAGAAAAGTATGTTTAGTAGACTTAATTGCGTATTTGCTCAATTTGCTTTAATTGCAATACGTGAAGCATGTGAGGCTAGACTTATCTGTTTACTTAGTACGAAATCTAGCTTTGTTGAATATTCTTGTGTTGTTGTACTGTGTTTTACTTTGGGACTACGGGACGGTATCCCAGGAGCTCCCCTGCATGTTTACTTTGGGACTACGGGATGGTATCTCGGGAGCTCCCCTGTATGTTTACTTTGGGATTACGAAATTGTATTCCGGGAGATTCCACCGGATATGATATTTATATTTGGGGGCTACAAGACGGTATCCTGGGAGATCCCCGATTATTATTTTGGAGCTGCGCTGTATTCTCTTACTGTGTTTTTACTTGCCCTTATAGTAGTTGCTGCTGCCTTCATATTTGTATTACTCATTACATTTTTTAACTAATTCTGTTAAACCCTGTATCTTATTTAACCTCAGTAGGGCCCTGATTTCTCTCTTTATCTGTAACACTACATTATTGGTATTTACAGTACTTTCTCTAAACAGTTTTAAAATTATGATTTTTCAAGTTTGACACATAGCACCCCATACTGTAGCCACCATTTTCTTCTTATACTGCTTCCAATGTTTCATTTTGATCCACTTCAGGCTCTGTAACATCCTTCTTTGTATGATATTTATCCCAATCCATAGAGCAAGAGCACTCCTCACAGCTGCTACACAATGTGTTGTGACTTTCCTTTTACCAAATCAGCACACAAGTAGCATCTATCATCATCAATTGGAGTCTATAATTCGATTAGCTTCTCCTTTGTGAGCAGTTTGCACTTAGCAGCTAGCCGTACAATCAGCTATACATAGTCATTATTGACAGAGGCGGATACAGAATTTAAATTATATGGGTCCAAATTAATTATATTTTTAAAGTTATGGGTTCATATTTACTATATGTTGTAATTTTAATAATTTTTACACATAAATTTATACTCCGCACTGAAAGTATTGGGTTCAGTTGAACCCGGTACCAAAGGGCTGGATCCGCCCCTGATTATTGACGTGAATTTACTAATTATGTATATTCATTTAGAAATTGCAGAGCAAGTAGCTAAGTATTTGAATTTGTTCCACATACAAAAATAAGATGAATCTATGAGTACCATGGATCTAACTTTCCAGAGATTGACATTCATTTGTTACATACACATTCATTTTGATAATTAATGCAAATAAGTTATCCGAACTTGATCTGAGAGAGAATCAACAGTGACCGGAGGAATTCGATCAAAGATGTATTTGGTATAACATAAACTATTCATTTTATAAATGTGTGATTGCCTTAAATAACTACTCCTAGAAGAAGTTTCTGTAGAAAAAATATTTTTTCACTAAAATGGAAATTAAAAAGACTTGCATTACGTACTTATCAGTGGTGTCCTTTCCATTTACAAATAGTTTAACTTTTACTCAATATCCTTATCTCAATAAACACTTGGACATTACTAATGTTATACATTAAATACTCAAGAGTATCACAAAGGCTATCCTCGAACTTGTGAAGTGTTACCAATATATATCATCTACTTTTACACTAGATCAACTAAAACTTTGGATAACAGTGGCGGAGCCAGGAATTATACAAAAGGGTGTCAAAATAAAAATAATTTGCTGCTATCAGAAATGGAATTTGCAACCTTGTGTAAATTTTGACACCCCTTAACCATTGCACTAAGAGTTTGTCTTGTGTCAAG
The DNA here is from genome assembly GCA_026770625.1 of Nicotiana glauca. Classification (NCBI taxonomy): domain Eukaryota; kingdom Viridiplantae; phylum Streptophyta; class Magnoliopsida; order Solanales; family Solanaceae; genus Nicotiana; species Nicotiana glauca. The sequence goes on along the minus strand of MU759128.1, from coordinate 4,859 downwards.
GGATATCAACCTTTTGTATATATTCAATTTTTAAAAAAAATACCTATTTACACCCCTCGGACAAGGGTAGCTCCGCTCCTGCTGGATAATGATCGTAAAAATGAGTTTTGAGATGAAAACTTTCTTCATGGAATATATTTTTCATCCCTATTTAACGAACCTTTAATGGAGGAAATATTGGGTCCACATTAATTCATAATATCTCGAGTCTTTTGTTTGTTTCTTTTTTAAATGAGAATTAGCTGTTGGATTGAATTCGTGGTGGAAGATAGAGTTTAAACAAGTAATATAATTATGTGCATATTTAAGCTTTATATAGATAGTCTAAAAGTTAGACAGATAAAATTCACAAATCGCCACTTTTCAATCCATGTAGTAATTGAAAAATAACCACCATCATGAAATTTCTAATTCCACAAATAAAATTTTAATGTCCTTTAAGTCCTGTGGAATGTAGAACTTCACGACCGTGACTAATTTTAGTTATACTAGATAGTGATGTCCCGTGCTATGCACGGGCCCAACAATTTATTATATACAGGTCTAATAATTTGAATTCTAATAATTTTGACCGTATATAATCATATATTTATATGTGATTGCAACTCTAAATAGCAATAAGTTATTTAGAATAACCATATCACAAACCAAAAGAACTGTTATAAATAGCTAGAGACAGAGAAAACTATATATTAACTCCCCAGGAGCCCGACGTGTGTAGAATGGAGCAATTATTTCATTTGTTGCTCTTCTCTTTTAAAATCATTTACATCAAACCCAAGCTTATGACTAATGGCTCATCTCCTACCTATCATTCTATAATCAAATGTACCATGTTGCTATTAATGTTACATCAGCTACGAACAAAAGAAATTACATAGTCCAATTGAGAGTCATATAGAGTATTGCAAGGATTTTCTCATTCCTGGAAACATCCGCTACTTTGTATTTTTCCTAATCTTCATCATGAGAGCTTCTTGCACCTATTCCTAGAAGTGAATAAGATATCAAATAATTTTTAATAAAAACATTAACTACTACAAATCTCACAAAGAATTTGAAATTATACCATGATATAAAGATAAGTTAGAAAGAGAGAACGTAGACAAAAACCAAGTAGCGCAAATAAACAATTCTAGATACTATACCCAAGTGTTTCATGCCCCTTTGGAGGAGATGGAACAGTGTCTTTAAAGGCAAAAACGTTGGTTATTACAATCTACGTATGCATAGTAAATATAATTCATTCTCAAAAGTGTTTGGGGTCCTCTGATCCTTAAGATAACCCAGTTAACAACAACAACAACAACAACAACCCAGTATAATCCCACTTAGTGGGGTCTGGGGAGGGTAGTGTATACGCAGACCTTACCTCTCCCCAGGGGTAGAGAGGCTGTTTCCAAATAGACCCCCGGCATCCTTCCCTCCAAGAACTTCCCACCTTGCTCTTGGGGAGACTCGAACTCACAACCTCTCGGTTAACCCAGTTAACAACAACAACAACCCAGTATACTCCCACTTAGTGGGGTCCGGGGAGGGTAGTGTATACGCAGACCTTACCTCTCCCCAGGGGTAGAGAGGCTGTTTCCAAATAGACCCCCGGCATCCTTCCCTCCAAGAACTTCCCACCTTGCTCTTGGGGAGACTCGAACTCACAACCTCTCGGTTAACCCAGTTAACAATTATAAAAAATCGGAGAAATGCTAATTCTTGTTTTTTAAATAAAATAGTGCTGACAACTCTATAAATATGTTGAAACTTTAATGCAAACATCTCCAAAAAAGTTTGTCTGTACAATTTTACTCACTCTCAAATAAAAGAAAAAAGTAAGCCCAAACCCAATCACATAATTAGCAAATGTCTAAAAAGTCCATTATTTGTAAAGAATATATCCATTCTGAAGTAGATGCATTGATTCAATTACTACCACCACTATAAGAAGAAGATATGGACTAATACTGGCATTTTTTCATATCATCTTAGTATTATCTTAGTCTGGTTGCTTGGCAGTAAACCTTTTTTTTTCATTTACTCATCACAAAGAGAGAGAGAAAGACACACAGAGGGGGGGAGGGATAAAAGAACCTACATCTTTCTACTTTGCTTTTCATCACATAACACTATAAAAGTACCAAATTGAAGTCCCTCAAGTCACATATTCAAAGAAAATCAAATAGTTAGTTTATTCAAGAGTACAAGCTTTTCAAGATACTATTGCCACATCGCGCATTCGTTAAATCTAAATATGTTTATCGAGTTGTTATTGCTTATGACCCAATACATACCTCAGTCATCGGACTTCTTTAAACTCTCTTTGAAGAATAACCAGTCTATAACAAAATCAACAAATAAAAAAAAATTAGGTTTTACAAAATGCTACAGAAGATGTAATCAAACAAAAAATGTCCTTCAAGATATAGTCAGCTCATAATAGTGCTTAAACTTGAACTTTCCGATTAGAAGTTAATCAATATGAAATTTGAATGCTTGATAAACAAAGTAACATCAATGACTATTTTGTGTTATTTTATCCGTAAGAGCGCCACATATTTGAAATGCACTCAGTCTAGGTAATATATTTTTCTTTCTCAAAATTTTGGTTTGTTCTTACATTTTTTCCCTGATAAATTTTAATTTGTCACACATATCCAATTGGCAATGATTTATGAACAAAGAAAATAACAAAGTTATACCATGTCACAGTTACCAAATACACTCCATGGTAATCATGCTAAACCATTTTTTTTGGTTTTGTACTCAATCTTAGTGCATAAACTCACGAACAAAAAATATCTCACGAAAATAGTGCAATGTGCTACAGAGTTAATGTGCTGTAATTCACAAACAAACGTACTCCCTCTGTCCCAATTTATGCGTTCTATTTTTCTTTTTAGTCTGCCCCAAAAATATTGTAATACTTTCTTATTTAGAAACAATTTAACTTTAAAATTTATATTTTACCCTTAATAAAATTATTTGCAGCTACACAAATATGTATAGCTAGTTTTAGACAATAAATTTCAAAGAAAAAAAAATTAAAACTTTGTGGCGAGCTAAACAACGATACATAAATTGGGAAGGAGGGAGTAATAGCTAAGAATAATATTCATGAAGTATTTAAATCCAAAAGTGTAAATTGTACATGCTATTGCATAAAATATTATGCAATCTATATAGTAAATAAAAGTTACAGTAAGTCAATTATAGGCAATATTAATGGTTTTTCTAGTGTATTTCAAGAGCAGTTAAAGCTAAAATTTCAGCAATATGAATGTAAAACCTCCTCAATCATTAGTCATTGCATACATTACACTACTCCCTCTTTTTTTAAAGAGGAAATTTTTTGCTATACCAATCTTAGTTAATTCTATTCCTCTACACCATATGTGCTCCATCTTATTTAGAAAAGATCTGACTGCTAGACTTGTAACTAGCACTCGAAGGCACTAAAATAAATAAATAAAAGTACAAAAGCAAGAACACACAATAAATTTTGTGCAGAGATTTAGGCATTACCATCATAAAGATAAACATAATACGTGGACAATAAGATGTTGAACGATCGAAGAAAGGGTACCAAGATTGATCATTCATAGCCTTTTTGAAGTGATGGAGGAGGAGCGGCGAGTCATCCATAACAATGGCAAGTAAATATTTTTATCTTTTGAGTACAAAACCATTTCAATGAGGTAAATTCGAAGTGGGAATAAAGCTTTAACATTCTCTGCAAAGTTAGAAATTGAAAAGAAGATAGAGAAAGGAGAAATAATATGAAATGATTGTCTTTATACTCATATCTGAAATAAGTCAGATGAATTATGATGGTTTGCCATTATACATTTTTTGAAGTTTTAACACAAAGTTAACAATTTTCTAATTCTAATTCTGCTTCAGTAGTTATTAAATTTTGAAATACCATATGAGGACAAGCAGTGCAATAGAACAAAAGCAAGCACACCCAATAAATTGGGTGCAGAGATTTAGGCATTACCATCATAAAGATAAACACAATACGTGGAGAACAACACGTTGAAGGATCAAAGAAAGTGTACCAAGATGGATCATTCATCATAGCCTTTTTGAAGTGATGGAGGAGCGACAAGTCATCCATGATAATGGTAAGTAAATATTTTCATCTTTTGAGTACAAACCCATTTCAATGAGGTAAATTCGAAGTGGGAATAAAGCTTTAACATTTTCTGTAAAGTCAGAAATTGAAAAGAAGATAGAGAAAGGAGAAATAATATGAAATGATTGTCTTTATACTCATATCTGAAATAAGTCGGATGAATTATGATGGTTTGCCATGATACATTTTTTGAAGTTTAACACAAAGTTAACAATTTTCTAATTCTAATTTTGCTTCTGTAGTTATTAAATTTTAAAATACCAAATGAGGAAAAGCAGTGCAATAGAACAGAAGCAAGCACGCCCAATTAATTGCGTGCAGAGATTTAGGCATTACCATCATAAAGATAAACATAATACGTGGAGAACAACACGTTGAAGGATCAAAGAAAGGATACCAAGATGGATCATTCATAGCCATTTTTAAGTGATGGAGGAGGAGCGGCGAGTTTTCCATGACAATGTCAAGTAAATATTTTCATCTATTAAGTACAAAACTATTTCAATGAGGTAAATTCGAAAAGGGAATAAATGTTTAACATTCTCTGCAAAATCAGAAATTGAGAAGAAGATAGAGAAAGGAGAAATAATTGTCTTTATACTCATATCTGAAATAAGTCAGATGAATTATGATGGTTTGCGATGATAAGTTTTTTTAAGGATTGAAAGTTCTCTGTCAAACCAAGTATATTGCTTTTGAATCCACAAAGTGTATAGCCACGATCTATCAA
>MU759119.1:3256-42855 GCA_026770625.1 Nicotiana glauca | reverse complement strand
GATAATTCCTTCTTCGATTTGTGTTAACTAATGTATGGCATGAACTAACGCATGCGGATATGGGTTGTAACATTAAGATAGGGAGTTACTCATATTATTCAGTGAGCACAAGCTATCATCTCCTGCTACCCAATTACTATGTTAAAGTAGTTTACCTAAAAGAGCTCTAATTCAATTCTATGTCATGCTCTATGCGTGCGTTACCCGTTCCATACCTATGGTCCAGGAGGTATTGGACATCTACTTAGGTGGTTCTAGACCTTACTTAGGCTGCTCAGAAATTTCAAAACTAGGCGACATACAAAATACTTATTGGACTTCAAATATTGGCAGTTAACGGCTGAAGTTTGCCTCCACACTTAAGCAACAAATGCAGGCGAGATAGGTTTTCACGTTAGGCAATTTAGAGTTAAGAACCTTAAGCACTATAGATATGATTTCTATGTAACAACGAATTAAGACATACAAATGGTTTCAGAGGCTAGGCGCTGCTCATAGATAGGATTATACATGCTGATTATTGGGATTACAGGTTTCTAGTTATTAAAGTTGTTATGTCTAGATGACTTGCGCAGTAAGGAGTAATGAAAACTATTGGGAGAATCCCAAAATTACTTATGGTTGCTGCCCGCGGTATCAACAAGTTGTAAACAATGTTTGAGAGGTTAAATCATTAACAATTATTAGGGCGAATAGTGCTATCCTATAAATAGGATCTCAACCGATTAATACGTGGTACTGATTTTATGGTTATACTTAGCCCTATAGGCATGTTTTCTAGGTGAACCGTACGATACAATAGCAAATAAAGTGATCAAAATTCTATAGGAATGATTTCTAGTGAACAATACGATACGGTAGAAAATGAAGTAATCAAAATCATGCAGGCATGATTTATAGTGAATATGCTAATGCAAATTGAAAGAAAGTTCAATGATATTTGTGAGCACGTGATTTTTGCCCTACGAGAACTACTCCTATAAAATTTAAAATAAAATAATTTTGTGACGTTTGCAATTGTTGTGAATTTTGAGTTATTTTCCTTTTATTGTTTGCATTTGTCTGTGCATGTTTATTTATTAAATTAATGAAAAAAATACAAAAAACTAAGTGGCATTTGCATTTAGGATTTAATTTCACAATTAGGATTAATTAAGTTGTTGTTTTTACAAAAATAAAAAAAAAAATCACAAAAATAACATACTTCGCATTTTAGTATTTAATGTCAAAATTATGTGGTTCACTTTTAATTTAGCATTTAATTATTTGTAATAATTACTACTTAGAATTAATTAGTATTTTAGGATAATTTGGTCAAGTATTAATTTAGGATTGTATTTTTATTTTAATTAGAAAGAAAATTGAAGAAAAAAGAAAATATAAAAATTGTTTGGAAATAAATAAAGAAAGAAGGAGTTAAAATTGGGCCAATTCTTGAATTAATCCCCAAGCCCAAAATAATTTTACCCTGAACCCAGCCCAATTCCGTCCATGACCCGACCCACTACCAAAACCCGCCCCATTTTTTCCCATTTCTAACCTAAATCCCTAAGAAGAGCTCAGTCGCAACAGTACATACCGGACCCCCCATTGTTCTGTTTCAACCAAGCAGACCCACCCCTTGAAGAACATCTTCTTCGAATCACCCCACCCCAAACGACCAAACCAGTCACACACCCAAACAACAACAAACAACAACAGTCACCAAACCCCACAGCTTCACCTCCGTCGAAAACCAGACGCACGACGCAACCAGCAACCCCTCGCCGGAAAACGTCCAGCAACCCCTCGCCAACACCCATCGTTGCTGCTTCTTCCACTTACTACAGCCTGCCTGAAAATCGCACACACGCAAAACCAAGAAAAGGTCTCTTAAAATTTGGATTTCCAAGAGGTTTAGAGGTCGAAATTTGCTGCTCGGTTGTTGAGGTTTTCTGGTCCCGTGTGATTTCAGTCGAAGTTTCTGGTTCCAGGTTCCGATTTGGCTCGCGGCCCCTATTCGAATTCGTTGCTGTTGTTTGTTTCATCTTCCTTTCGAGTTCAATTTTCGGAGTTCTCGTTAGATTGTAATCGTCGAAGATTCAAAAAATATCGAAAGCAATGCAGGTTCATTTGTCATCTTCTTCTCTGTTATTTGATATGTTACTTTCGTTGTTGCGATTGAAATATGTATCTGGCCTATCTCTTCGTTGTTTGTTAATTTCATATAAGTTCGACAAGTTTATTATGTGAATCATTTCTAGTTTGGATACTAGTTCGTCAAGTTCTTAACTCTTCTTTCTGGGTGATTTCATCTCATTGTTAGAAGGCTATAGTTAGTTAAAGGTCCATTATCTAATGTTGAATTGTTGGTATATCTGATTGTGGGAATTCGTTCTTTTGTCTTTGTCTCTATTTAAACATTAGTATTTTCTAAGTGGAATTTGCTTTCGTTGCCTTTACTAGACATTTTAGCATCAATACATAAAATTGCTACTGCAATAATTGGTATTATATTGCAGAGGAAGCTAAGGTAATCCCAGCTTTAAGAGGCTTATAGGATGGAGTTTCAGGACTGTGATACTTAGATTAATATTTTTTATTTTTCTGTATTTTTGAAAACATATTTCACAAAACCAAGGGAGTAGTTTTTGGTTCATAAATTGCTTAGCTTATGTCCTATACGTGTAGATTGATCTTACTGTTATAAAAGTTATTGTTGGCATGTGGAAGATTTGAATCTTTTGTGATTGTTTGGTGTCTGGTATAAGATATTAGCCAAATGAATAGTTTATGGCCCTTGTAGCCTTAATTAAGAATTGTTTAGATTAAAGGAATTTCACCTAACTAACTTTAGGAAGCTTTTTCAGTAGTGGTAGGGTAAGATTGACACTACTGAATTTAAATAATAACACTAGGATAATGGTTAATTAAACTAATAGAAAGTTGATTATGTTTAGAGAAAACCAGTTAAGTGGCATAATGAAAATGGCAAAGTGATTTGATAATGGGAATGACACTAATTGAATGCCTATTTAAAGGTTGAAGATCAGGATAGAAAGGGGAGAGAACTCTGAAAAATACTGAAGAGATAGAGAGTAACAGAGAATTGAGAACACTGAGAGCTAAGAAATCGAAGAGCTAAAAATCCATAAAAGAAGAATGCTGAGAATTAAAAAAAAAAAATCTTGAACATAAAATAGATAGAGAGAGTTGAAGAGTTTAAGAATTTTGAAAAGGTAGATAGAAAGGAAGAATGACTATTCCATTGCATTTCTTTTCTATAATTTTAAGAGGCTTATAGTTTTCTGAAGATGGTCCAAAGATCTTGTATGGGAATGGAGTAAATTTAGTTGTTTTAAAGTTTGATTGTGAAGTGGTTTAGTCATTGCTCAATTAAAACAATTTTCTCTTACTTCCAATTCATTTTCCTGGGTTGAATTGCGGTTGCTAGTGCTATTTTTGTTGCTGTGTATTGCTGACTCCTCACTCCTGTTGGATTTATTTGTCTTGCTGTTGTAACCAGGTATTCTCTACCACTTTGGCATATGAAATGGAAGAAGATGAAGTTACTTAAATGAATCTGTTTCCTAGATGCGTTGATTTTTTTTTTAGTTTGGATGAATTCAAAATGTCGAGCTTGAGTAATCTAAGCTTAGTAATATCATAAGATCTTGACATATTTTATTTCCTGTCTTTGAGACCTTGCAAATATTAGTGTAAATGGGTTGTTAATAATTTTGTAAAGTTAGAAGTGGGCTTGGTTTAATTCAGTTTATTAATAGTTATAATTAACTCAATATGAAGGCAAATGAAAATTGGTAGATCTGCTCATTCACTGATAGTAATGATCAGTTATCTTATACTAGTATATAAGGTCAACGAATTGTGATGTGCCAAAAATGTATTTTTTTTTCTGAACAATGAATCCGTGTGTGTTTTTGTGCTGAGAATTATTGAATCCGTGTGCGTTTAGAGTTAGTGATTTATAATCCATATTACTACTATTTCCCACTTGTGGCTAACGATGAAATGGTGAGTATGATGGGTCTGGTCGTTCAATTGTCCACATGAAATGCTTTTAAGGTGGTGTTATTATAATTTAAAAATGCTAATGCTTTCAATTTGTATAATGAAGCATGCATGGAAAAGCACTACTCCAGCTTGAATTGAAAATTTCACCATTGATATTATTTTAGTAACCCTACGGGCATGTCTTTCCAAGATAAATATCCACGCGTGATCTTGTGATGTCCCCTTGAAGAATAACTGCTCGCACATGCTGCCTGCTTTTTGTAGGATTCCTATACGTCGAGCCTTGATCGATTAAGGCAAGCGTGCATGTATTTTTGTGAACATGTGACACGCATGGGGTTAATTGCTTATTAAAATTAGTTCATGTCTTCTTACTTAATTTTTGGAAATTAAGTTACTTTTCCACAAAAATATGTTGTTCAAATTGCTAACCAACTTCTATTAACTTCCATTTACTATAATTCCTTAAACAATTCTGAAGCCGTAGATTTTCCAATAAATGTTTTAGTTAATTTTTCAAAAATGACTTGCAAATGACTTTCAAATAATGACTTGCAAACAACTTGTTTAGTTTAATTTTTCCGTGTGGATTCTAATGCAAAAAATATGTTTCTGATTCTTGGTTTTATTGTTTCATTGGAATATAAATGTTTACATCCTCGTAGATATTACTCTGATAAAAAGAAATATAATTATAATTAAATTCACACCATTAAGTAGAATGGAATTCTAGCTGTTTCAGTTGTGGGAGTTAGCTTTCAAAACACGAGTAAATTGGACTCGGATTTTAGATGAAGTAAAGTAGAATTGGGATTAAATCCGCGTTCTTATCTTAATATAGATTAATTGAACCATCGTGGTTGTGGACACGTTTGCATGACATGATATTTTACACGCCAAGGGAAAAGAGTATACGTATGCGTAATTCAATTCTTTAATTATGAATAATTCAAGTGATTTTTTAAAATAATAATAATAATAATAATAATAATAATAATAATAATAATAATAATAATAATAATAATAATAATAATAATAATAATAATAATAATAATAATAATAATTGCACATAAGGCCTTAAAAATGAATAATTAGATAAATAAGCCGAATACGACAGTTGAGCGACCGTGCTAGAACCACGGAATTCGGGAATGCCTAACACCTTCTCCCGGGTTAACAGAATTCCTTATCCGGATTTCTGGTTCGCGAACTGTAATATAGAGTCAATCTTTTCCCCGATGCGGGATTCAACCGGTGACTTGGGACACCATTAATCTCCCAAGTGGCGACTCTGAATTAAATAAATAAATCCTGTTTCGATTATCCTTTAATTGAAAAAACTCCCTTTACCACGCCCTTCGCGGGGTGCGGTAGCGCCAAAAGGAGGTGTGACAATATTTATTTCCTATAGGCAGGTTATCAGTAGGAATAATTAGGGCATTTGAATTCATGTTTAGACAAGTAGTGCGAGTGTGTTCTTCTCCTAATGACATGATTTCTACGGTGCACATGCAGATCGAACGACATATATAGCAAGTTAATCATTGAGTCCTATAGGCATATTGTCTACCCCTTTTCATGCGAAAATCAAGAATCTACCGATTCCCCATTTTTACTAACACCCAATTATTTATTACAAAATTATTAAAGAACCGATGATAAAGTAATTACAAATATTGTACAAATAATGACAGTAGGCCCACACCAGGCCAAAAAAAATACCCAGCACTGTCTGGGCCTTCAACAATTCTCACGTAGCATACCCAGATTTCCAACAAGGAACCATATTCATCAACACAATCCATAATCCATAGAAGAGCTCAAAGCCAAATCACACAGCCATATATTAACCATATTACCAAGCTTTGAATCACTTAAACCAACCAGCTTACATATTCAGCAGATAATAGGTAGAAATGGTTGATTGTCAGGAATAGTTCAGGTCTCAGTAGTAGAGGGAGTGACTAAAGGACACCAAATCCTAGTGTGCCAGAGTTCACGAGGATCTCATATAGACCCCGAGCAGTGCTCACACTAGAGAGGTCAGCAGTAAGAGCTTTGGTGGCCTTAGCTTTTAGCCGGCAAAGAATGAGAGGTTCAGTATAGCATACGTAACAAATGAGGGAGAATCGGCAATTGCTGAGGACAAAAATTGAGGGGATAGTCTTATAACTTAAAGTGGACATAGCAAAGTTGACTGTACAGTGTTGATACCCAATTTTTCCTTATCTATCTTTTATACTCAAAATATTCTCAAAATAGCATGTACATGCATATATAAGAATGCGCAAGAATTTTGACATTTTTCCTAATTTTTAAGGCTTTTTAAAATTATTTTATTATTTATTTTAACAGTGCAAAGTCCCAAAAAATAATTATTTTATTGAGTAATTTATTTCCATCCTCATATTTATACCACAATATATAATTAAGGTAATTTTTTGTATATTTTTTACACATTTGTTTGGTATTTTAAAAGCTAAAGTGCATATAATTGCAATTATAGCATATTTTACGATTAGTAGTATTTTATAATAATAAAATCATTTCCAGTATTTTTAGACTAATATTTATGCATTATTAATTAGTTCAGTGCTTTTAATCTGATTTTAAAATCGTTTTTGCTATTTTTTAAAAAATAGAAGGGGAAAAACTGGCTATTTAACATTTAGCCTCTTTTATTTACAATTGCAGCCTATTCCTATTTCAATTTAACCCTCAAATTACCTAACCCAGTTTATTAAAATACCCGACCCATATATCAATTAACCAATCCGGCCCAGCTCCGTTTTAATCTCAGCCGTTGATCAAATGAGATCAACGGCCCAGATTCAATATCCTTAATTAAAATCCTAACTACCCCACTGACCCCTCATTTCCGAGATGGTCTCTCTCTCTCTATACTGACTCTCCCTTCTATAACCTTCTGGTTCTCTCTTCTTCTCCGATGAACCCCACCGCCTCTCCGTCTACTCCAGCCTCACCTCTTCCAACCACCAATTGTCGTGAAGCTTTACCTTGTTGATTCCCTCTATCTTTGAGGCCCCAAGAGCCTCCACCATGCGAGATGGTCACTGAAGGTTTGGTCTGGTTTGTCTCCAGCCTTTCTCCGATGGGTTTTGGCTCAATGGTGTTGTGGACACCATTATTGCTGAGTTTCATAGCCAGGTTTCTCTTGTCTCTCTCTAGTTTCTTACGAAACCCTAATCTCCGCTCAACCCCTCAAATCTCTGTAGTTTTTACGATTCTTTAACTCATACCTTTGTATTTTACACTACTCTCTACTCGATCTTTATGATTGTTCAAATTTTTAAACGCTTTGTTCCCTTTTCGAAACTAGGATTTCTGAACCCCTTTTCGAAAATACTTTATCTTCTGATTTTAAGTACTAATCTATGATTCTCAGTACGATTTCAAAATCATTTTGCTTAAGTCTCACTATTCTGATGAAACCCTAGCCTTATGATTTATATTCGCATTGTTTTGTCGCTTTTGCTTGCCTGTGTGTTCTTCTGGATTCTTATTTGAGTCCTCTACTCTTTGCTTTAATTTTTGCTGCTAGTGTTTTAGTCCTCTACTGTTCTGTGTTCTCTGCTTAGGGTTTCTCTGATATTGTTCAATATGGGCTATGCATCATTCAATAACTTGACTATTCGTCCTATTGATTGTTTACATTGTGATTTTATACTGGTTCTTACAAGTTCGCCTTAGACTGTGATACTTGCCTTAAAAAATTGTGACTTTGTGTATTTTCCTTATAATTTGGTATTGATTTCGAATTGCTTCCTTAATTTGGGTGATACTTTCCTCGATTAATACTGATTCCCTAGGTCTTCAATCTCGTTCATTATTTTGAAAATTATTTCCCTGAATTACAGTAGTATTTTGCCCTATATGTGCACAAATTTGTTGATTGATTTGCATGACCTATTTCCCTAATTAGAGTGTCATGTACCTAGTCTTTATTGAATACTATATGTTACTCTGTTTCCTTATGTGATTATACCCTACTTTATGATTTCTTTCCTTTTAAATGACTGATTTTACTGTTTGATTTGGATTCCTTAACTAAAGGGAAGTTCATATACTAATTTGATTGTGATTGATGCCAGTTCCTTAATTAAAGAACTGCTGCCTTATTGTTTACTCATATTCAGTACTATAAATGCCTCCCCATTTTCTTTTCCAAAGACAACAGTCTTTTGACTCACACACATCACTGAATACTTTCAAAATCTCTCTTGCTGTTCTCTGCTCCTGCACATTATCAACCGGCTGAAAGCCAAAGCCAATATAGTGTTACTACTTTGTCTTTGCATCATGCTTTTGCTCTTTTACTGGTATGTCCTCTATTTGATTTACAGTTTCCAAAACAATATGTTTTTATATGTATTGCACTTCCTCTATTTCTTTTATGCTTCTATCTATCGTTCTGCTGTTCTCGTTGCAACTAGCATGCCTCTGTGTAAGTTCCTTAATGTGACTATCTTTCCTTTAATTCAGCATGCCTACTGCTTCCCTTATTTGTTTAATGCATCTTCTTCCCTGCCCCCTAACCCCAGTACATTATCAGTATGTAATCCTGAACCTTTTGGGATGAAGTATGTTGTGACTGTTTAAGTTCTGAAATGCTTTTCTCTGATGTCTATGTATGTGCAATTGAGCTCTTAGATGTGAACTACTTGTCTCCTTTGTCCCCTGTCCCCTGATTGTGTTTGCTTCCCTGTACTATGTGTGATACTCCAGTCTGAGATTGTTTTACTCACCTTTTTACAAGAGCTATCACACTTTTTCTGTTGTTTTCTTTCAAGAACTGATTCTATATGGATCATTTTAAAAAAAAAACTATTTTCTTTTCTCAACTCAATTTCTTTAAAAACTCTATCACACCCTCACTACTCTTAAAAAATAGGTTCTGCCCCACTTTCGTGTAAGCATTGCCTTGGGTATCTCTGAATACCCACTGAACTTTGATGCACAAGGCTGGTAATTCCACACTGCACTTGTTCAACATTTTTGGTAAATGTTTAGGTGCTGGTATTGGCCAGGGACCCAATGGGGCCCTAGGGAGCTTTGCCGCACCCAGACCATGGCTGTGAAACTCGAAAGAAGTGAGATTGGAAGGTTGGGCATGGTTGAAGGTTCCCTATAGAATAACTTCTTATTTTATTCTTTACTATGTAATTCAGCTGTCTTGGTTTGTAATAATTTGTAAACGAATGATTGGGGCTGTAGTGAAATTGGTTGGGGTTATTCATGCTTAGTTTAAAGTTATGGGTAGAAAACATGCTTGTAGGGCTTTACTTACCTATTTGTGAAATAGACATCATGTATAGGACATGCATCTCATATAGTAGTAATCCATATTTAGACTCTTTACTTTCAGCTTGTTGTCATACTCATTTCATAATCACGACTGGCTAATGACTAACAAATAACTGTTAAAACTGCTGCTGCATTTTCACTGGCATTCAGAGACCATGTTTTAGGACTTTTACGTGCATTAGACACCATGTTACTTAAGATTTATATTTATGCAATTTGCTGAACGCCTCACCAGTACATTTAATCTAATAATGCAAGTTTGGTTAAGTGCGTCCTTTTAAACTGGGATTAGTTTGAATGATTACCTTTAAGACAAGTAGGCCATACATAATATGCCTAGGCAAGCTTTAGGCCTAATAAAATCGATTAATCATGTTTTATCAGTTTCAGACTACTCAGCCTCTTTTAAACTTCTGAACTCTGTTCTTCGCTTGCCTCTGTGAAGTTTACTCTGTTTCTATTAAAACTCCAGTCCCATTTTGACATAATCTCGGAGTCATGCATCTATTTTCTACTGGGTTGCTTTGCTTGTCCAACATCGTGCCATTTTAATTTATTTATTCTATGCCTTGTCAAGTTACTGCATCTTAATACTAGTACTATATTTTCAACGAGTGTTTTAACAAGTTTATCTATACTTTTACTAATTCCTAAACTGCTGTATACTTACTACCATCTTTAGTTACACTTCTGAAAATCGAACATTCTTCGGGTCACTCAGTTTTAATTAAACCTTCTGCTTTTACTGGATCTTACCTCTCCCCGTCATTCCATTTTTTTAAAACTTTTGTCTTTTAGACCTTAAAATGTGTTAAAAGACGTGCTAACTACATGCTTACTTGTGGAGGGATTTGTGAGCCTCTTACTTACCTTTGTATGTTCCCTTTGTATGTTGTCTTCCCAAATGTCGTAAACCCAATTTCGCGAGAAAAAGGGGGCGTCGACAGCATGGCGACTCTGCCGGGGACTTCTTTAGGCTTTTACTACTTCATGTTATATGTGACTTTATTGCTCTTTTTTTTAAATCTTTTATTGGTTTATTTAATATCTTTATTCGAAACTAACTTGGCTTTTTTGTTTCTTTTTCTTTACTGCTTTCATTTATTACTTTCCTTCAATGTCGTCGTAATTTTACTGCAATTATTGTAATCATTATGAACGTGAAAATACATGACAATTTGTTTCATTCTTGTAATTGCATCTTCAACATCATGTTCCACTCGTGCCAAACAAATACCATAGCAACGCTTGATGAGTTGTTGCGCTCTTCCGATATTATTGCCCCCTAAATTTGGCAAAGGCATATTTGCGATAAAACCAGTCGATCAGCGGTGCAGTCGACGGTTCTGTGCCTTTCCCTCTTGAGTTGTCCGCTCAAGGATACCGGTCTAGCACCCCATAAAAACCTTATTCTATTTAACTGTACATACATCACTGTCAAACCTAGTCGAGTCAGTTATGTTGTCCACATAATGACTCTTTAAGATAGCCTTATCCAAAGTCCACTGGGTTTCCTTGGAACCCAAATGGACAACACCATATTATGTGCATTTATTTGGAGAACTGAATGCTGTTTATGCTAATTATTAATTTAAATAGTCGAGTCCGGCGGGTGTAGGGTCTAATGCTTTGTTTTGCAGAAATGAGGCACGAAATCCCCAGGTTCGGCATAGTAACCAACATTCACCCAAGGTTGCTAAGTTTGTGGGAAGACCTTTATTCCAGTGACCGGACTCTCGTCCGCAAGTATTTGGGAAACTTACCTTCTCTATTGGAAATTCAGCCTGACAACAAAATCATAGAGGCTGCGACCTTATTCTGGGACAGTGATATATCAGTGTTTCGATTTGGGGACCTTGAAATGACCCCATTGCTTGAAGAAATAGGAGGGTTAGCCGGTATTCCTTGGGAGACTCCGAGTTTGCTCATGCCAGAAAACCGCAAGGGTAGGTGTTTCTTCAAAATGATGGGGTTGAATAAAAACTCAGATTTGACTTGTTTGAAAGACTCCTATATTTCTTTCGACTGTCCGTATGAGAGGTACGGTCATAGCAAGTCCTACCGCACCTATCCAGATGAATTCTCTCTCACATCATCGGGGCATATCCATAGGAGGGTTTTCGTATTCATGTTCTGCTTCTTCGGAATGATAGTGTTTCCTATGAAGAAGGCTATGATCCATAGCGGACTAGCCATGGTCACTAAGACACTAATGGAAGGGATTGGAGGGCAACCTTTCAGCATAGTGCCCATGATTGTTGCTGAGATCTACCGACCCTTGGAGAACTGCCAACGAGGGGCCAGTAACTTTGAGGGTTGCAACTTACTACTCCAACTCTGGCTTATATAACATCTCCAAAGGGGTCAATACCGTCAAGAGCTTCCGTGAAGGCCGTGGAATGATCATACAGCCTTTTACCATCCCCATAGAATGTTATCTCAGTCGGGAGACGCTCGAGGATGGGTAAAGTTGTTTGAAAACTTGAAAGAAGACAAGGTGCAGTGGATGTTCGAATGGTTCCCCACTGGAGAGTTCATCATCCGTTCTCAGGACACTCCATTCCTTATACTCATTGGTCTGAGGGGAACTTATCCCTATGTCCCTCTCTGAGTCATGAGGCAGGCAGGGAGAAAACAAGTCGTACCAAAGGTCGAAAAGATGAGTCATTTCAGGGCTGACTTCCAATACGACGATAGCCCATACAAATGTCAAGCTCAATGCATGTGGAATAGCAAGATCATCCTGGAAAAGGACTCCATAGAGCCTGACAGATATCATGCCGATGACACCCCATACTATCCAGGTTTGCTAGAAGAAGATCATGATGGGTTAGGACAGACCGGGACCGTTCAAGGTCACAGGGTCATCGACGAGAGGGCCGAGATATAGGTTAAATACAACCAGTTGTGCAAGAGGATCAGGGAGTGCAAGAGTGAACATCAGGAAATTCAAGAAGCAAATCAAAAGTTGATCGAGGAATAGAAGGATATGGCTATCAGCGCCAATAAGCGTCTAGTGTATTTGGAGCGAGGGTTGGTAGAGTTGGAAGGGAAATTCATCCGGAGGATCGAGAATTGCCAAAACGCTGAAGGAAATAAAGGAGGACATTTGGCTAGGGCATATCTACTGCTAGGGCTGCGTGAGCTGGTGAAGCTGTTCAGATGGAGCTAAAGATGCCGAGTCTGGGGAAGGTCCTTCTAGGACCAAATAGTTAGGAGTCTCTTTTCTTTTTCGCTTTCAAATGTAATAAGGCCAATGGCCATTAGTGACATTTTTACTTTATGCAATTTTAGTGTCGTTTTGGGATTCATTTTATTTTTATCAATAAAATGAGGCATTTAGAATTATAAGTTCTCCAAATTAAATTATCGCTAGGCCTACCTCAGGCACAACGAGGAACCCAAATTAGGACACGATTTATATTCTTACTATGTGTTTAAATATTGCAATATTTTTCTTGGAATCCTTACTATCTTGTTACCTTTTTGTTTTTACTTTTATTTTTATTCCCCTCCCAAAAGGTTAGTTCGTGCACTCTGGCATCATCATCCTACTCCACAAGATCTAAGGGCCCTCTACCTCCTCCTCCTCCAAGTCCTATAAAAAACAAGAGCAAAGCAAAAATGGAAGATTTGAACAATGTCAGAAAAGGGAACTCAGTTGAAAGGGTAGAGGTTCCTCAGGGTATTCAGGTGTCTTAAGAAAGTGCCGCCTAACTCGAACAAAAGTTACTGAACTTTCAAAAAGATCTAGACCAAGTTCGGAACTTGGCGAGCTTGTCATTATCCCTCACTACTCCAGACGTCAACTTTCCCAATGCTTAACACCCCATACCTCCACAGAACATCCCGAAGCCGTAGAAACAACCCGTTACTCATCAAAATTGCAACACATATCACAACAACACTCCACTCCTCATCCCTGAACAACTAAATGATCATCCCCACCACACTCCCATCTATGTGGAAACCCTACCACAATACACTCAGCCCATTACAAACACACCGGAGTCTGATGACAAAGACTCTCTCATCAAGAACATGGCTGCCGAGCTCAAGAAACTAACTAGCCGAGTCCAGGGTGTTTAAGAAAACAAAGGTATTGAAGGGTTGAATTATGAGGACCTTTGTATTCAGCCAGATGTCGAACTTCCCAAGGGGTACAAACCTCCTAAGTTCTAGATGTTTGATGGATCGGGAGATCCTAGAGTCCATTTGAGGACATACTGTGATAAGCTGGTCGGTGTCGGAAGAGATGAAAAGATTCGCATGAAGCTCTTCATGAGAAGTTTGAAGGTGATGCACTGTCTTGGTACATTAGCCAAAATTCCAAGAAGTGGACAAGCTGGGTAGGAATGGCGTCCGATTTCATGGACAGGTTTAGATTCAATACAGAAAATGTGCTAGATGTCTTCTACATCCAGAATCTGAAAAACAAGCCTACTGAGACATTCCGCGAGTATGCTACTCGATGGAGATCCGAGTCTGCTAAGGTCAGACCGGCCTTAGAAGAAGAACAGATGAACATATTTTTTTGTCCGAGCTCAGGATCCACAATATTATGAGAAGTTAATGCTGATAGAGGGCCAGAAATTCTTCGACATTATCAAGCTAGGATAAAGAATTGAGGAAGGCATTAAAAGCGATATGGTCACTAATTTCGAGGCATTACATGCTACCAACAAAGCCCTACAATCTGGCGGCACATCCAAGAAAAAGGATGTAAGTGCCGTGATGGTTGCACAGAGAACCAAGTCCCCAGTAAAATACCAAGCATACCCGGTACCCCCTCTCACATACCAACTTGTCCCCAACTACCAAACACCTCCACTCTCTTACCAAATTCCATCACCTGCTTATCAATCATATCCATTCCCCACATATCAACCTACCTTACCAAGATATTACCAACCTACACCCATCTACCAAGCCTATAATGCTCACTACCAATCACCTCCCTCCCGCCAAAACTTTCCTAGACCACGCCCTAACTTCGACCGTAAACCTCCCAAGCAATACATCGCCATCGCTGAACCAATAAACCAACTATATGAAAGACTCAAAGAAACCGGTTATGTCACCCCAATACCTGCCATAACTCCAGAAAATCCTTCCCAATAGGTCAATCTGAACAAAATATGTACATACCATTCTAGCATGAAAAGGCATACCATTGATGAGTGCTGATCTCTAAAAGACAAAATCCAAGCTCTAATTGACAACAAAATCATCGTGGAAAAGGATCTTGCTCCTAACATTCACAATAATCCCTTGCCTGATCATAAGGGTGGTGGTGTGCATATGATCGAAGTAGAAGATGATTGGGACCCCAAAGGGTCAATTGGATTAATTGCCGAAGGTGACGAGCCCAAGAAACCATAAGTCACACTAAATCCAACCGTAGTCTAGATCTAGCCCTCTAGGAATGCTGAAGTAAACATGTCTGTGCCTCTCGAGTTTGAAACACCGTCATCCATAAAGACCACAGAGCCAATTGAGGTGGAGTTTGGGTCTCCAAAAGAACCTGCACCATTCAAAGTTGCTGTGTTGCTTCCCAAGATGAGAGTGACCATTCCTGTAGGAATTTTAGCTGTAATGCCGTTCCATACACAATCCATTCCTTGGGATTACACCTCCTAGGCAAGAAGGAAGGGAAAAACTAGGTCTGGAGAAGCAATTGCAGTACACGGTATGACCAGGACTGGCAGAATTTATACTCTGGAGCACTTAGTTGAATCAACTAAGCAGGCCTCTAGACGACCTATTGAAACTAGGCCTAATGATCTCTGTACAAGCAAAAGAATACTCAGTTGTTGATCAACTAAATAAAACACCAGCGCAGATCTCCATTCTAGCTCTACTGCAGAGCTCCGATACACATAAGAGTTCCCTGATAAAGATACTGAGCGAGGCATATGTACCCAGTAATATAAATGGAGTAGAGATAGTTAACATGGCCGGACAGATATTAGAGAGTCATAAAATCACTTTCCAGGAGGATGAGTTGACCCTTGAAGGTTTAAGCCACAACAAAGCATTGCACATCACTGTGCAATGCGAAGACTATTTCATCACTAGGACTTTGATTGATGGAGGGTCCAGCCTCAACATTTGTTCTTTTGTGACCCTTAGAACATTGGGGAAGAGTCTACATGAAATCAAGGATGGGGTTATCAATGTCAAGGCTTTTGATGGTTCCCAAAGGTCCACTATTGGGGAGATCAGTTTATGTCTGCAAAAGGGACCAACTTGGTTCGATGTTGATTTTTAAGTATTAGACATCCCAGCATCCTACAACTTACTACTGCGACAACCTTGGATCCATGCCGCTGGAGCTGTAGCATCAACACTGCATCAGGTAGTGAAGTTCAAGTGGAATCACCAAGAGGTGATTATCCATGGCGACGGAAGTAACCCTATATACAGTCGCCAAACCATCCCAGCAATTGAAGGAAGAAGGAAACTAGGAGGAGAAAACTACCACCAAATTGAGCGAGTCAACGCCGTGGACAAAGATAAGTGGTAGGATAACAAGATAGAAAGTATATTGAATTGGAGCGGGTATGAACCTAGCGAAGGGCTCGATAAGAACCTTCAGGGAATTATCAAGCCTATTAAACTGAAGAAACATGGTGCCACCTTCGGGTTAGGGTATGGATATACTTGGGATCCAGAATTGGTCGCCACCATGGCACGACCCTTACTATCCGCTGGAGCACCCGATACCCTACCTAGAATAGACTTTCCAGCCGGTAGACACCATATATGGGTCAGAGGAAGATGAAACATTGGAAGAAATGAAGAATCTATTCTTAGAAGATGACAATATGGACTGTCATTTCATTCTCGAGGAGGAAGGGGAGGAAGGCCCTTCCATACAGGCTGTGATCCGAGGAGTGCGCCTCAACAATTAGTCTATCAGAACTGCCAAGGCGCAAAAAGCTTCGGGGTAGCAAGGCTGAACAAAGCACTATGCATCATCTTTTACTTTTCTGCTAGTTGATTTCCTTCAGTATTATCTTTAAATTTTGAAAAGAACTTCGATGTTCAAAACAATTTTGGAATTTATCAAAGTATTTCATTTTCTTATAAGTCTTGCTCTTATTATTTTTCTGTCATTTACTTTATTTTACACAACATTACTATTACTTATATTGATGAACCAACGAATGTGACATGCGACGAGATAACACGACAAACGGATATAGACTCAGAAGAGGATCAAATACCAGAAGAGGTCGTTAAAGAGTTTGAGGACTTTGGGAATAGGCCTAAGTCTAACTTAAATGAAACTGAGGTTGTCAACTTGCGGGATACAGAGAATGTCAAGGAAATGCGCATCGGTGTTCACCTGTCACCGTCAGAAAAGGAAGAGTACACGGAGTTCCTAAAAGAATACGAGGACATATTTGCCTGGTCATGTTATGATATGACCGGTCTCAGTACATCTGTTGTAGCTCACAAACTGCCAACAGATCCAACATGTCCGCCGGTAAAACAGAAGCTCAGAAAGTTCAAGCCAGACAAGAGTTTGAAGATCAAGGAAGAAGTTACCAAACAAGTCAAAGACAAGGTCCTCAGGGTAGTGGAATATCCAACATGGTTGGCCAACATTGTGCCAGTGGCAAAGAAGGATGGGAAGGTCAGGGTCTGTGTCGACTATCGGGACCTCAATCGGGCCAGTCCAAAAGATGAATTCCCCTTACCGAACATACACATCTTGATTGACAACTGCGCTAAGCACGAGCTACAGTCATTCGTTGATTGTTTTGCTGGGTACCATTAGATATGGATGGGCAAAGAATACACGGATAAAATGGCTTTTATTACGCCGTGGGGGATGTATTGTTACAAGATGATGCCGTTTGGATTAAAGAATGCTGGGGCCACTAACATGAGGGCCATGACTACAATTTTCCATGACATGATACACAAAGAGATCGAGGTGTATGTAGACGATGTCATCATCAAATCCAAGAAAGACACTGACCACATGGAAGATCTAAGGAAGTTCTTTAACATATTGAGAAGGCACAACTTAAAATTGAATCACGCCAAATATGCATTCGGGGTTCCTGCCGAAAAACTGCTTGGGTTCATCGTAATTCGATGAGGAATAGAATTGGATCCGTCAAAGGTTAAGGACATTCAAGAATTTACACCACCAAAGAACAAGAAAGAGTTTATGAGTTTCTTTGGGAGACTCAATTACATCAGCCGGTTCATAGCTCAGTCCACTGTCATTTATGAACCAATTTTTAAGATGTTAAAGAAGTATGCCGCCACTAAATGGACTGATGATTGTTAGAAAGCCTTCGACAGAATCAAGTAATACCTATCAACGCCACCAGTTCTGGTCCCACCCAAATCGGCTAGACCGCTATTTCTCTACCTTGCATTACTAAATGGGGCATTTGGTTGTGTTTTGGGAAAACATGATGAAACAGGGAGAAAGGATCAAGCCATCTACTATTTCAACATAAAGTTCACCCCATACGAGGCTCGGTATTCCTTGCTAGAATGCACCTGTTGTGCTCTGACTTGGGTAGCTTAGAAGTTGAGGCATTATTTCTGTGCCTGTACTACTTATCTCACATCAAGGATGGATCCGCTGAAGTACTTCTTTCAGAAGCCCATGCCTATGGGCAAGCTAGCCAAAAGGCAAATCTTATGTAGTGAATTTGATATTGTCTACGTAACCCAGAAAGCGATCAAAAGGCAAGCACTAGCCGATCATCTTGCCGAAAATCCCATGGGTGGAGAATACGAGCCTCTAAAGACATATTTTCCTGACGAGGAGGTCTTTTTCATAGGAGAAGACATTGCAGAATCCCATGATGGCTGGAGAATGTTTTTTGATGGAGCAACAAACTTTAAAGGAGTTGGCATAGGAGTAGTTCTAGTATCAGAAACAGGTCAGCATTACTCGTTGTCCGCCAAACTCAGGTTCCCGTGCACCAACAACATGGCCGAGTATGAAGCCTGCATCTTGGGGCTTAAGCTGGCCATTAACATGAACGTTCAGGAGTTACTAGTGATCGGGGATTCCGACTTGCTCGTACATCAGGTTCGAGAAGAGTGGACAACCAAGAACTCTAAGATACTCCCATACTTGCATCACGTAAAGGAGTTGAGGAAGAGGTTTACAAAGATAGAATTCCGGCATGTCCCTAGAGTCCAGAATGAGTTCGCCGATGCATTGGCCACTCTATCATCCATGATTCAGCATCCAGACAAGAACTTCATTGATCCTATCCCGGTAAAAATCTAGGATCAACCCGCTTACTGTGCTCACGTTGAGGAAGAAGCAGATGGAAAACCATGGTTTCACGACATTAAGAAGTATCTGTCAATAGGAGAGTATCCAGAACTTGCAAACACTACTCAAAAGCGCACACTGCAGAGATTATCCAATCACTTCTTTCATAGTAGAGGAATCCTGTATAGGAGGACTCCTGATTTGGGACTACTAAGATGTGTCGAAGCAAAGGAAGTATCCACATTGTTGGAAGAAGTTCATGCAGGGACCTGTGGTCCGCATATGAATGGTTTTGTCTTAGCTAAGAAAATACTCCGAGCCGGTTATTTCTGGATGACTATAGATACGGACTGCATCTAGTATGTTTGGAAATGCCATCGTTGCCAGATTCATGTAGACATGATAAAGGTGCCTCCTAACGAGCTCTATGCAACAAGCTCACCTTGGCCGTTCACCGCTTGGGGGATGGATGTCATTGGACTTATCGAGCCTACCACATCAAATGGGCACAGGTTCATTCTAGTGGCAATTGATTATTTCACCAAATGGGTTGAGGCAGCATCATATAAGGCAGTAACCAAGAAGGTTGTGGCAGACTTTTTCCGTGACCGTATCATCTGCCGGTTCGGCGTCCCAGAGTCAATCATCACTGATAATGGTTCCAATATCAACAGTGATCTGATGAAAGCAATGTGTGAAACCTTCAAGATCAAGCACAAGAATTTTACAGCCTGCAGACCTCAGATGAATGGAGCTGTAGAAGCAGCCAATAAGAACATCAAGAAGATACTGAGGAAAATGATAGAAAAATACAAGCAGTGGCACGAAAAGATATCCTTTGCTCTATTGGGATACCGTACCACAGTCCGCACATCGATAGGGGCAACTCCCTATATGCTGGTTTACGGTACCGAGGCAGTCATTCCAGTTGAGGTAAAAATTCCCTCCCTGAGAATTATACAGCAAGCGAAACTTGAAGATGCAGAATGGGTAAAAAGGCGTTATGAGCAGATGGCCCTTATAGACGGGAAAAGACTGAATGCAATTTGCCACGGTCAATTGTATCAGAATAGGATGTCCATAGCCTTCAACAAGAGGGTCAGACCGAGACGATTCACACCGGGACAGCTAGTACTGAAGAAAAATTTTCCACATCTGGATGAGGCCAAAGGAAAGTTCTCT
Source organism: Nicotiana glauca (assembly GCA_026770625.1). Lineage (NCBI taxonomy): Eukaryota > Viridiplantae > Streptophyta > Magnoliopsida > Solanales > Solanaceae > Nicotiana > Nicotiana glauca. The sequence goes on along the minus strand of MU759119.1, from coordinate 23,075 downwards.
CTTATTTGGCAAGGCCCGTACATGGTTCATCTGGTCCTAACAGGAGGGGCCCTCATACTCGCAGAAATGGACGGAGAAGTCTGGCCAAAGCCAATCAACTCAGATGCAGTCAAGCGTTACTATGTGTAATCTTTATGCTTTCCTATATTATGTAATTTGAACTACGCCTGACCTGATTCCCGTTTAAGCGGGGATACGTAGGCAGCCTTATGGGTTCTATCACAATTTAATAAAATTTTCATTTCCCCCGATATTGGAAACTGGGGCAGAATTTCGAGGAGGACCCTTAAAATTTCGAAGTTGACTTTCAGCCACTCATCGCACGCAGCCATCAGAGGCACCAGCCCAGTAAACTGGGGTAGAATTTTAAGGGGGAACCTCAAAATTTCGGAGCAAAAAGGTCGCAATATATTGAACCGCGTCGCAGTCGTCAGTTCATCTAAAAGAAAATAATTTTTTAATTATTATTATGTATTTTTAAAATTATGCATGGTTACTATCAGAATTGCTTTGTTTAGCAATGCTACCCCAATGAAAACAAGAGCCGAGTAGGACGAGCGGAGTCCATGAGAAGACGAACTAACCTTCCCCATTTGACAAAACTCACGATTTTTCTTTGGATGCAGGCACCCAAGACATAAATTCACCAGATACGATTACAAACTCATACTTTTTCAGGAATACAACTCTCGGAATCACCGCCCATTTAAAAGTGTTATCCGCGCACGACATTCCCAGAAGCCACAATGACACAACCAACTATCAGCTATCGTCTATCAGCTAAGAGATTTCGTTACTCTCCACCTTTATTTCTTGCACTGCATAAGGCTACCTTTATGCCTTCCGAGACTAAGCATTGTCTCCATCTTGCATTTTCTTGCATTGCATAAGGTTACCTTTCTACCTTCCGAGACTAAGCATTGTCTCTATCGTGTATTTTCTTGCATTGCATAAGGCTACCTTTCTGCCTTCCGAGGTTAAGCTCTACCTCCATCCTGCATTTCCTTGCACTGCATAAGGCTACTTTCCTGCCTTCCCAGACTAAGAACTGTCTCCATCCTGCATGGCCGAAATATCGCCAGTTTATGTTTAAATCTCTGTCGGCTGAAATATCTCCATTATACTTATGCTTTGCATCGGCTGAAATATCGCCATTTATATTTATGCTTTACATTGGAAATATCGCCAACTTTATTTAATTCTCTATACCGGCTGAAAGATCGCAAGTTTACATTTAAAACTTTGTCGGATGAAATATCGCCATTTATATCTTACATTGGCTGAAATACCGTCAAATCCTGCATTTCATGGGCTGAAACATTGCCAAACTGTCCAAGGGCGTCATTGTTCGGACGCACCATTTTCATAGCCCGGGAACACCATGCCATGGCCCGAGGACCCCGCTTTATATTCCGCACATCATTATTCAAAGGCATCATGGTTCGGAGGAACCATTGTCATAGCCCGATAACGTCATTTCATAGCCTGCGAATCCTTTATTATGCGCTTCATGGCCCATGACGTCATGGTCTGAGGACGTCATCCTAACCGTCCAAAAACAACATGCATGGTCCAACGGGAACTTGCATTACGTTTAAATTCTGCATGATATGCTTGTATTACTCATTTGCAGGTACACCAGCTGGCAACGACCATTACAGCAGGAGCGATCTCGCTCCGGTTCCCGCAGCCCATCGGTCCCTGTCCATCCTTCCCAACCTAAATATTGCGACCGTCCTTTTAAAAACCTCCATCGGCATATTCCGCCGATGTATCCCGAACTACATATCAACTGATTCCTGTAAGACTAGGGATATGTAGGCAGCTCAGGAACTAGAGCTCAGTCAAAACCTTTGCAAGTCGTTTCTCTCGGTCAAAATTGGTCATCATATCTTTACTCGACAACTCTTTCATCCTTCCTGGGTAAAGAGTGGCAACTGTTGATACCCAATTTTTTTCTATCTATTTTTTTTACTCAAAATATTCTCAAAATAGCGTGTACATGAATATATAAATATGCCCAAGAACTTTGACATTTTTTCCTAATTGTTAAGGCTTTTTAAAATTATTTTATTATTTATTTTAATAGTACAAAGTCCCAAAACCATTATTTTGTTGAGTAATTTTTTTTCATCCTCATATTTATACCACACTATATAATTAAGTTAATTTTTTGCATATTTGTTACACATTTGTTTGGTATTTTAAAAGCTAAATTGCATATAATTGCAATTATAGCCTATTTTACGATTAACAGCATTTTATAATTATAAAATTATTTTCAGTATTTTTAGACTAATATTTATACATTATTAATTAGTTCAATGCTTTTAATCTGATTTTAAAATTTTTTTTGCTATTTTTTATAAAACAAAAGGGGAAAAACTGGCTATTTAACATTTAGCCTCTTTTATTTACAATTGCAGCCTATTTCTTTTTCAATTTTAACCCTCAAATTACCTAACCCAGTTTATTAAAATACCCGACCCATATATCAATTAACCAACCCGGCCCAACTCCATTTTAATCTGAGCTGTTGATCAGATGAGATCAACGGCCCAGATTCAATTTCCTTAATTAAAATCCTAACTACCTGTTGATATCCAATTTTTCTCTGAGCATTTTATATACCCCAAATACTTTCAAAATAACATATATATGCATATATGAGCACACCCAAGATTTTTGGTACTTTACCACATTTTTAATGGGTTTTAAACCAATTTATTGCCTATTTTTATACCATAAAATCCAATAATTATTTCCAAAACTATCATTTTGGAAAATATCTTATATTATTCTCATATTTACACAAAAATATGACTAACATGATTTTTGTACATTTTTTACAAATTCAGTTAGTATTTTTAAAAACTAAATTGCACATAATTGCAATATTAGCCCCTTTTAAGATTTAATTGCAATTATATTTACAAAATTGACTCCTATATTTTTAATTCGATAATTATGTATTATTAATCATTTTAGTACATTTAATTTACTTCCAAAAATTATTTTGCTATTTTTATAAATTACACAAGGGAAAAGTGGCTATTTAAAAGCTAGCCCTTTTTGCATTTCAATTTTAACCAGGAATTGAGCCCAATCTCAGCCCCAAATCCAAGCCCAATTCCCTAACCCAATTGCTTTACCCAATAACCATTTAACCGACCTAACCCATAATCCCTTTTAGTCCTGGCCATTGATCATTTAGATCAACAGCCACCGTTCCCCCTTTCTTTTTTTAATTCCAAACTACCCCCAAACCCTCCCCATTATCTCAAAGACCGCCGCCTCTAATACCTCATCTCTCTCAAATGCTCTCACCCACTTGAAACCCTAACAGCCGCCTACCTCTTTTCGACCTCAAATCTACCAGAATCCATAGCTGCTCTAGCCATGGACGACCTATACTCATCCCCTGCTACTCTCAGATGCCTGGTGCCTAAAGATTCGAAGGCCAGTCTTCGAGGGTCTTCACCCATACCTTCATCGATTCAAGATTTTCGGCTATTTCAGGCCCTGCTCCGGCGTATCTTGGCCTCCTGAGCCTGGTTCCGACCTTATCGACTCAGATCTGATCTCGTGACTTCCAAGCCTTTCTTGTCCTTTAGGGTTCTCAGAAACCTTAGATAATTCAAGGTTCTTTTTTGTTTTATTCGTTTAGATATGTGCTAGATCTATGTTGTGTGTGATGTCTAAAGTAGTTTCCCCAAATCTCCTTTTTCAAAACCCTTTGATTTTAAATTAGGGTTTCTCAGTCTGTCTTTTAAATGTTTTGTTTGATTCATCTGCTTAGCATCTCCAGGTTTAATTGGTGATGGAAAGCCCTATTTTTTTTGAATTTGTTTGATTTGCTGAGTCTAAATGTTGGTGTTCGTTTGATTTACTACTTAAGTGTGAAAGCCCTAATTTCAGGGTTTATTTGAGACTCTGAGACTGTTTATGTGTTTATCTGCTTATTTTCTCTAAATCTGATTGTTTCTGGAAAACCCTAGTTCTTTGGGGGTATATTTGAGTTCCTGAAGTTCTTCGTCTGTTCGAGATTGCTCGATCTGATTCTTTTACATTAGCATGTAATTCTTTTGGTTCTAAGCCCTTGCTACTTGTCAAACACGTCTATGATTTTCACTCGACTCTTTGCATGCTTCTGATCCTTTGTCTGTCACTGAAACCTGACTTACGTGACTATCATGTGATTATACTCTTTGTCATGAGTACAGCCTCACATGCCTAAGGCTATGCACTCTTTTATATGTTAAATTTCCCTCTCGAAGTAGACCTTAATTATGGGCTGACTTCAAATCTCTTTGTGTGATTCTGATTGCACTCTTGTAATTGATTCTTTCCTTATCGTACTGATTTCCCTGCTTCTCAGACCTATTTGAATGCTTGCCTTGAAATCTCGACCCCTGCCTTTCCTACCCAAGTTGATTAATTCCCTTACCTTGATTATATTGGTATTGGATTCTTATAGACCTTTCCTTGATTAGAGTCCGATGAACCTAACCTCTATTACCTACTATGTACCTGTACTGTGCTTGAAATACTTCCTTATTAGTCATATTTAGCCTATGTGATCTCTTTCCTTATTTAACACTTGCATGTTATCGTTTGATTTTAATTCCTTAATTAAAGGAAGTCTTTGATACTGATTTAATTTTAATTGACACTTGTTCCCCTAATTATTGCTGAACTGCAATCTTTACTTTATTTTTTGCCCGTTTTTACACTATAAATACTCTCCTCCCTCTCTTTGAAAAAAAGGACAGAGAACACAATCTGAGTTCACAAGTCACTCTGACTTAAAACTCTCTCTCTCTCTTTCTGATACTTGTGCTGTTGTGGACTGTGTTTACCCTGCTTTCTTCTGCACTATTTTGCTTCTCTACTGGTATGTCCATCTTAGTTTAAATACTACTTCTCCACTATGTGTTTCACATCCTAGTTCTGTTATGCTTTCTTTTACTGTTTTTCTGCAACTTTGTCATTATTGTTCCTATGTGAATTCCCTTACACTTTACCCTTTGTATGTGAGTTATGGTTCAGGGCATAACAACACTCCAATATTGCTATCTATGATTCTAAATTGGGTTCTTTGAATCCCTAACTCAATCAATTCCCACTCCTTTTCCCTTTTATGTGTCTGAGCCTTGGACTTGGGTCTAATAGTGTCCTAATCACTATCCATACCTTGGTCTGACCTCCAAGGGTCTGCTCCTAACTTGTTCAACCAAACAAGTGGTCAAGGTTGTGCGAGCCTACTTTGTGGCTAGGTATGACCACCACCACATGGCTCCCCAATTTCCATTTCAATTTGCATTTACTCTTAGCTATTAAGTTCTGCCCCTCTCTGGCAAGCCATGCTTTGGGACACCTGAGCTACCTCTGAACTTGGATGCCTGACAACTGGATCTTCTACACTGCACTATTCTAATTCTAATGGCATCCTGGGTGTAAGCAATGTCTGGAATCCCTGAAATTCCTTGGAACTTTGAAACACTTTGTATAATGAGAAGGCTTTGGAAATCTGGATCCCGGAAGTGGCTCAATCGCATATTATTAGACATTAAGGTTGAATTAGGCTGCTCGGATCTAGCTGTTAGCTCTTGATGTACTTTTAATTTTCAGTTTCATCTATTGGGTTGTAATAACTTGTATGAAACTCGGGGAGTATAGTAAAAGGGTGTGGGAGGGGTCTTTACTTTCTTGCATCCAAGGGGTAGAAATCATGATTTAGGATTTTATCTTTTAATCAAACTAGAAATCCTACCTATAGGGTCCTTAATACTGATTAAATCACATAGAGACCATAGCTATAGGATTTAACGCTTAATCACCTAGAAAGCATGTCCATAGGATTTAACACTCGTGTTCTGTAATTACATATATCGAGATCATGTCTATAGGCTCTTGCATTTCTGCATATACAAATGTCATTAGGCAAACTGTTGGTAGGTTTAACAATAAGATTGCATATAGACATCATGTGTATAAGACTTCTATTAATGTCTGAAAGGGTATTAAAGTCAGTAAACGTATAGAAAGCATGCCTATAGGAAATCTCGATTTTTAACAACCTCATTCGTTTTTAAAACAGTGTTAATTGCTGGAACTCGTATCTATTTTACTAAAACTGGTAGTTTTCTACCCCCTTTTTCTGAAACTCTCTAAAATTGGTAAACCTTTTTCCATAATCAATCCGCACTTTCCTAAAACTCACAAACCTTTTAATCAGTCTGCATCTTTTCTGAAACTACTGATAACTCTTTTGCATATTTTCCTGAAATCAATAAATCATACGCCTAGTTTTTATTTCAACACATAGACAAAAGGTTGGCTAGTTAATCATTGGGTCAGTCCCTGACAACTGTATCCGAGTCACCTAATGCAGACTTTCTGTCTAGATACATGTGTTGAACCAGTCCACTCACCGCTTAATTTTAATCTAAGACCAAATCAGTATTTGTCAAGGCATGCTAAACTATATGGTTATTTGACTTCTAGTGTTAATTTAAGCCTTATTTGCTTGTTTGTTCTTCCCTTTTACTTGATACTTGTTTTTTTGAATGTCGAGCTAGAATTTTATCCTTTAAACTCCACAAAGGCCTCCATCCATTTCTTTCCCTTTAGGATTAGAAGTCCTAATACCCGGGACTGATAGGATTGGGACGGGTAGTAGCATGCGATAAGTAAACAATACCATTCCGCACTTTAACACCTTAACGGGGTGGGAAGGGTAGACATGGAGATGATGATTACACGATAACACTCTGCGTACAATTGGGTACCAGTGTTGTGCGAATTATCTATGTAATGTATAAACCTAGGACCCCCTCCCTCTTTATTAGTTTAACAATTTTTGGAATTTTAAAAGTTGCTGCACTTTCAACTTCTGTTTATTACACGACTTTTGAGTTGCTTGCACCAATTGCTTGACCCCTTCCCTTTACTTGCATACCTCTTTTATAACAGAGTAGTTTCTTTCCTGAATTTCAGCACTTCTTTAGCCCCTTTTATGCTTCTTATTTGCAATACTTGTTTGCTTATTCGCTTTTGCATTTAAAGTCACAATTGTAGCATGGCCGGGAACCACACTAGTAGATCTTGAGGGGTGCCTAACACCTTCCCCTTGAGATAATTTCAATCCTCTACCCAAAACTCTGGTCTGCATCTTTAATTCTTCTAAAAGTATCCTAATGTACTTAATCATTAGGTGGCGACTCTTTAATTCCAAAAATCCAATTCCCAAACAGGAATAGAGTTGTCCTCCCAAATGTCGTCAACCCATTTTCCCGAGAAAAAGGGGGCGTCGACAGCACGGCGACTCTGCTGGGGATGTATTTAGGCTTTTACCATTGCATGCTATATGTGACTTTATTGCTTTCTTTTACTGCTTTTGTTTAATGCCTTTTTTGAAACTAACTTGTTTCTTTTTCTTTGATTACTTTCATTTACCGTTTTTTCATAAATGATGTTGTAAATTTTTTTTGAGCAATCATTGTAAACTTTATTGTATGAACGTGAAAATACGTGTCAACATGTTTCATTCTTGTAAACTGCATTTTCAACATCATATTCCACACGTGCCAAACAAATGCTATAGCAACGCTTATAATGAGTAGTTGCGCACTTCCAATACTATCACCCCCTAAATTTGGCAAAGGCATATTTGCGGTAAAACTAGTCGATCAACGGTGTAGTCGACGGTTTTGTGCCTTTGCCACTTGAGTTGTCCGCTCAAGGGTACCAGTCTAGCACTTTAAAATAGAAACCTTATTCCATTTAAATTGTACATGCATCATGGTCAAAACTAGCCGAGTCAGTTATGTTGTCCACATAATGACTCATTAAGATAGCCTTGTCCAAAGTCCACCGAGTTTCCTTGAAACCCAAATGGATGCCTCCATGCGGTGCATTTATTTAGAGAACTTAAGTTCTTGTATGCTAATCATTGATTTAAATAGTCGACTCCGGTGGGGGTAAGGGCCTAACACTCTGTTTTATAGAAAATAAGGCACGAGATCCCCAGATTTGGCATAGTAACCAACATTCATCCAAGGCTGCTGAATTGGTGGAGCGATCTCCATTATAGTGATCAAACACTCGTCCGCAAGTACTTAGGGAATCTGCCTTCTCTCCTAGAGATTCAGTCTAACAACAGAATCATAGAGGCTGCAACATTGTTCTGGGATAGTGACAAGTTTGTGTTCCATTTTGGTGATCTTGAAATGACTCCTTTACTTGAAGAGCTAGGGGGTTTAGCTGAAATTCCTTGGGAGACTCCGGGTTTGCTTATGCCAGAAATTCGCAAAGGAAGGGGTTTCCTTAAGATGATGGGACTAAAGAAAAACCCAGACTTGACATGTTTGAAAGACTCTTACATCCCATTTGACTATCTATATGAAAGGTACGGCCATAGCAAGTCATACCGCACCTATTCAGACGAATTTGCTATCACCTCATTGGGACATGTCCATAGAAGAGTCTTTGTTTTCATGTTTTATTTTTGGGGATGATCGTGTTCCCTATGAAGAAGGCTAGGATCCACACCAGATTAGCCATGGTAACCAAAACTTTGATGGAAGGTGTTGGTGGGCAAACTTTCAGCATAGTGCCCATGATCGTTGCCAAGATATACCGCGCCTTGAACAAATGTCAACAACAAGGCACTCATTTTGAGGGTTGCAACTTATTACTTTAGCTTTGGCTCATGGAACACCTCTAGAAAGGGGAATACCACCAAGAGATCCTACGCAGAGATTGGGATGGTCATGTTTCCTTCTATCTACCAAGGCATATGAATTACAACCCTAAAATGTTCGTTCAGCCGGAGAACGCCAGAGGATGGGTAGAATTGTTCGAAAATCTGAAAGAAGACCAGGTTCCATGGATGTTTGGGTGGTTCCCCACGGATGAATTCATTGTCCGATCCCGAGATGCGCCATTTCTCATACTGATTGGTATGAGAGGGACTTATCCTTACATTCCTCTCCGAGCCATGAGGAAAGCTGGAAGAAAACAAATCATACCAAGGGTCGATAAAACGAGTCACCTCAAGGCAAATTTCCAGGATGATGATAGCCCTCACAGGTGTCAAGCTCAGCATTTGTGGCATTGTAAAATCGTTTTGGGGAAAGAATCCATTGAGCCAGACAGGTACCACGCCGGTTGTGTGCCGCATTATTCGGGTTGGTTAGAAGACAATAGCATGGGTCATCCGAGATTCGTTCGAGGTCATAGAATTATTGACGAGCATGCTGAAGCACATGTTAAGTATAATCAACTGCGCAAGAGAATTCGAGAGTGTGAAAGTGAGCATCGGGAAATACAAGAAGCCCATGAGAAATTGATCGAGGAGTGGAAAGAAATCGTTGTCAGTGCCAACAATCGGTTAGGGTATTTGGAGCGGGGTCTAGTAGAGCTGGAAGGGAAGTTCATCAAAAGGATCGAAGACTGCCAAAACGTTGAAGGAAATACAGGCGGACATCTGGCCCGAGCTTACTTACTGCTAGGACTATGCGAATTGGTGAAGCTGTTCGAGGGAGACAAGGATGCCAGATCTGGGGAAGGTCCTTCTGGGACCAAGTAGTCAGGAGTCCTTTATTTTGCTTCAATGATGTAATAAGGCCAATGGACACTAGTGACATTTACTTTCTGTTATTTAGAGTCGTTTTGGATTCGTCTTATTTTTATCAATAAAATGAGGCATTTAGCATTATAAGTTCTCCAAAACTATTTGTCATTTGGCCTACCTCGGGCACAACGAGGCACCAAAACTAGGATGCGATTTACATTTTCACACAATGTGTTTAAATACTGCAATACTTATTCTTCAGAACCCGCACTAACTTGCTACCTTTTTGTTTTTCTTTATTTTTTATTCCCCTCCCAAAGGTTAGTTCATGCATTCTAGCACCATCGGCATACTCCACAAGATCCAAGGGCCCTCCACCTCCTCCTCCTCCGAGTCCTGTCCGGAATAAGAACAAAGGTAAAATGGGAGATACAAGCGCTAGAAAGGAGATAGAGATTCCTCAGGGTACCCCGGTTGCTAAGTAAACTACTACACAACTGGAACAAAAGCTGTTGAAATTCTGAGAAGAACTGGATCAAGTTCAGAATTTGGCGAACCTATCATTTTCCCTCTCCACTCCTGATGTCAACACCCAGAATCCCGCACCTCCACAAAACACCCCAGAACCACAGATACAACCCACTCATACCCAGCACCGCAACACATGCCACACTCTAAATAACACTCCACTACTCATTCCCGATCTACTAAACACCACCAATGACCATCTCCACAACACTTCTATCTTTGTGGATATTGTACCCCACTACACCCAACCAATCTCAAATGCACCTGAGTCTGATGACAAAGACTTCCTCATCAGGAACTTAGCGGCAGAGCTCAAGAAATTAACTAGCCGAGTTCAGGGTGTGGAAGGTAACAAAGGCATTGAAGGATTGAATTACGAGGACTTGTGCATTCAACCAGATGTAGAACTTCCCGAGGGGTACAAACCTCCCAAGTTCAAAATGTTTGATGGAACAGGAGATCCCAGAGTCCACCTGAGGACCTATTGCGATAAGCTAGTTGGGGTCGGAAGAGATGAGAAGATCTGTAGGAAGCTCATCATGAGGAGCTTAAAGGGAGATGCACTATCCTGGTACATCAGTCAGGACCCCAAGAAATGGACAAGTTGGGTAGGTATGGCATCGGACTTCATGGATAGATTCTAGTTCAATACAAAGAACGTACCAGATGTGTTCTACATACAGAATCTGAAGAAGAAACCAATCAAAACATTCCGCGAGTATGCCACTCGTTGGAGGTCAGAAGCTGCAAAGGTCAGGCCGGCCCTAGAAGAAGAGCAAATGAATAGATTCTTCGTCCGGGTTCAGGATCCCCAATATTACGAGAGGTTGATGTTGATCGAGGGTCAAAGGTTCTCTGATATCATCAAACTCGGATAAAGAATCGAAGAAGGTATCAAGAATTGTATGGTTACAAATCTTGAAGCATTGCAAGCCACCAATAAGGCTTTACAAACTGGTGGCACATCCAAGAAGAAAGATGTGAGTGCCGTAATGGTCTCACAGGGAGCGAAATCACCACCAAAATACCACACTTACCCATCACCTCCACTTACATATCAACCCATCCCAAATTACCAAGCACCCGCACCCTCCTATACACCTCCCATTTACCAATCCTCTCCACCTCTCACATATCAACCCACCTCACCCAGATACTCTCAATCAACACCTGTTTACCAAGCTTATAGCGCTCAACCCTCTCACTACCAATCATCACCCACCCGTCAAAATTTTCCAAGACCCAGACCAAATTTTGACCGCAAACCTCCCAGACAATACACAACCATCGCTGAACCAATTGACCATCTATATGAAAGATTTAAAGCTTCTAGTTACATCACTCCTATCCCAACCAAAGCTCCAGAAAACCCCTCCCAGTGGATCAACCCCAACAAGAACTGTGCATATCTCCGGCATGAAGGGACAACCCTTGATGAGTGCCGCTCATTAAAAGATAAGATTTAGACCCTGATCGACAATAAGGTCATTGTAGCAAAGGAGCCTGCTCCTAATGTCCGTAACAACCCTCTGCCTGACCACAAAGGTGGAGATATTCATATGATCAAGATCGAGGATGATTGGGACCCCAAAGGGTCGATAGGTTTGATTACTGAAGGGGATGACCAAAGAAGCCAGCAGTTACCCTTAACCCAGTTGTTGTGCAGAATCATCCCTCCAGGGACGAAGAAGTAAATATGTCTATACCTCTTGAACTTGAAGTGCCTCCTCCTGCAAAGGCGTCCCGGCCAATCGAGGTTGAATTTGGAGCTCCAAAGGCACCTACACCCTTTGAAGTTGTTGTGTTACCACCAAGGGTGCATATTCTAGTGGAAATGACTGAAACAACACCATTCCACTCAAATGACGTACCATGGGATTACACTTCTGAAGCTAGGAGGAAAGGAAAGACCAAGACAGTAGAAACAATTGCCGCACAAGGAATGACCAGAACAGGGAGGGTTTACACCCCAGAGCACCTAGCCGAGTCCAGTAAGCAAGCCCCAGGATGTCCCATTGAGATAGGACCCGACGATCTTTGGAGGAAAATACAGGCTAAGGAGTACTCGATCACTGAACAGTTGAACAAAACGCCGGCACAAATATCTATCCTGGCTCTTCTGCAGAGTTCATACGCTCACAGGAATGCCTTAATGAAGATACTGAGCGAAGCCTATGTGCCCAGCAATATAACCGGGGTGAGATGGTGAATATGGTGGGACAAGTGCTGGAGAGCCATAAAATAACCTTCCACGAAGACGAGTTGCCGCCAGAAGGTTTGAGTCATAACAAGGCACTGCACATCACCATGCAATACGAAGATTATTTCATCACTAGAGTCCTGATTGATGGAGGATCAAGCCTCAACATCTATCCTCTTGTGACTCTCAGAACTTTGGGGAAAGGCCTACACGAGATCAAAGACGGGGCTATCAACGTCAAAGCCTTCGACGGGTCCCAGAGGTCTACTATTGGTGAAATCAGCCTGTGCTTGCAAATAGGGTCAACATGGTTCGACGTCGACTTCCAAGTGATAGACGTCCCGGCATTCTACAACTTGCTGTTGGGACACCCCTGGATCTACGCTGTCGGAGTCGTAGCATAAACCCTGCATCAGGTGGTAAAGTTCGAATGGAATCACCAAGAAGTGATCATTCATGGCGATGGTAGTAATCCCATATATAGTCGCCAGACCATCCCAATGATAGGGGGAAGAATGAGAATAGGCGGAGAGACGTACCACCGCGATGAAAGGGTCAACGCTGTAGACAAAGATAAATGGTGGGACACCAAGATCGAAAGTATCCTAAATTGGTGTGGGTACGAGCCTGGAAAGGGACTCGGTAAAAATCTTCAGGGGATCATTAAGCCCATCAAACTAAAGAAGCATGGTACTACATTTGGCTTAGGGTACGATTATACTAGGGAAGAATTTCGGAGCTGGTCGCCACCATGGCTCAACGCCTACTATCCATTAGAGTTTCCGATACCTAGCCTGGAGCAGACCTTCCAACCAGCAGATACTATATATGGGTCAGAAGAAGATGAAGCGTTGGCAGCCATGAAGAATCTATTTCTGGAGGATGATGATATGGACTGTTGTGTTCTTTTCGAGGAGGAAGGGGAGGAAGGCCCTTCCATACAAGCTGTGAACAGAGGAGACCGCCTCAGCAATTGGTCAATTACGACCGTCAGGGCCCGAAACGCTTCGGGGTAGCAAGGCTAAACAAAAGCACCATGCATCTCATTTTTTTTAGTTTAATTTACTAGTTGATTTTCTTTCCGCATTGTCTTTAATTTCGAAAAGAGCTCCGATGTTTCAAACTATTATGGATTTAATCAAAGCATTTCAGTTAATCATATATATCTCGCTTATTATTTTCTCTATCATTTACTCTATTTTATACAACATTACTATTACTTATCTTGACGATGAACCAACGACTGTGACTTGCAACGAAACAACGCAACAAAAGGACATAGACTCAGAAGAAGATGAAATACCTGAAGAGGTCGTCAGAGAGGTGTTGATACCCAATTTTTTCCCATATAACTTTTATACTCAAAATTTTCAAAATAGTATATGTATGCATATATGAGCATCCCAAAATATTTTGGCATTTTAAAGGATTTTTAAACTAATTTATGGCCTATTTTTACACCATAAATCACAATAATTATTCCCAAAACTTACCATTTTGGAGAATAGTTTATTTTATTCTCACATCTACATCAAAACATAATGTACATGATTTTTGTATAATTTTACAAGTCCATTTGGTATTTTAAAACTAAGTTGCATTAAATTATAATTTTAGCCCACTTTCAGATTTAATAGCAATTTTAATTACAAAATCAATCCCAATATTTTTAATTTAATACTTACATATTATTTACTAACTCAGTGCTTTTAATTTGATTTTTAAACATCTTTTTACTATTTTTATAAAATCAAAATGGAGAAATTGGCTATTTAAAACATGGCCAGATTTCATTTGCAAACATAGCCCAAATTGACCCAAATTTCAACCCACTTTCAGACAACCCATATCTCAAACTAACCTGAACCACACCCAATTCAGTTAACCCGACCTAGCTATAATTCAATCTGAGTCGTTGATCAAATGAGATTAACGGCCCAGATTCACTTACCTAATTTAAGTTAAACGCCCCCCCTCCCTTTACCCTAATTTACAAAGAGACAGGTATCTATCTTAGACTTTTCGTCTCCTCCTTCTCTCTAGAACCTTCTGGTTCTTCTCTGATGGGTTTCGTCGCCTCTCCGACCAGCTCCATACTCACTCCTCTTGACCTCTAGTCGCCATGGAACCTTGTCTCGTTGCTTCTCTCTAAGCCTTGAAGCCCCAGAGACTTCCACCATGAAAGACGGTCCCTGGAAGCCTGGCTTGGCTTATCTTTAGCCTTCTCTTCGGTGGTTTTCAGTCTGATGTTGCTTTAAACTCCATTATTAACGAGTTTCGCAGCCAGGTTCCTTACCTCACTGATTTTATAGCAAAACCCTAATTTTTGCCTAACTCTCTTAATCTCTGTCTTTTTAAAATGATTTTTAGTTTATTCTTTGTGTTTTACACTACTCACTACTTGATTTCTCTGATTATTCAAGTTATTTTCAATGTCTTGTTCTTCTTTTCAAAACTAGGGTTTCCGACCCCCTTTCAAAATCACTATATCTTCTACTTCTTTTTGAGTATTATGTGATTATGCCTGTTGTGTTTATGTTATAAGCTTGCTTGTTTTCTAGTTATTCTGAGCTCCATGATTTAAGCTTTTACTAGGTTTCCAATCATCTGTTGAAATTGTGATTTTCTTGCTTAATGTTCTCTGATTTTCACGCCTATCGTGTTTATAGGTCTAATTGTTATTCGAATGATTTTGTGCATCTCTTTGAATCCCTAATTTGTATGTGTCTTCCTTAAAGGTTCTTACACTGATTTTTGAATTATTTCCTTACTTGTGAGATGCTCTCTAAACTTGGTACTGGTTCCCTCTAATTTTGGTCTTGTCTATGATTCTTTGACTGATTTTTAGAGTTAATTTATATGCTTACCATATTTATGCTTTTAAACATATTTTCTGGTACTCAACATATATTTTCCTTATCTGAGTATTATGTATCTGGCCCTTATTACATACTACATGCCTACTACTCTTACTATGGTGTAATTAGTCGTCTGATTGATTCTTTCCTTTATTTGATATAGCCTGTACTCCCATTTGAATCATGAATCCCTGATTAATTTGAATTAGGTCATGTGATTGATTCCAATTGGTATTGTTTCTATAATTAGGTGCATGTTAACCTATTCTCTTTTGTCTTTCAAAAACTAGAAGTACTCCTCCCCTCTTCTCACTTGAGAGGCGAACAGAATTCATTCTGAACCCTCTCTTACACCAAAATATCCAGTGTTCACTCTTGTTTTCTACACAACTTTTCTCACCTCTCATGTGACTACTGGTTACTCAGCTGATTTGAAACCCAGGCTGAACTTTAGGCTACTTTATTGTTCCATTGCTCTCTCTACATTGCTGCTTGCTAGAGTCTGCTATTGCTGCTCACTTCACTACTACTGCTGCTCACTTCTTTGCCTACTGCTGCTCTCTCTGCATATTTTCTGCATATTGCTGCTCACTCCCTTGCACACCATTGCTCCCTATTTTTCATATTATAACTCACTACTGCCCTGCATTACCTTGCTTTCAACTGGTATGTCTCCTACTTGACTTACAGCTTCAAAGCAATATGTTTCTATTTGTATTGCACTTTCTTTTATTTCTTGTATATCTCTACTTATGGTTTTGTTGTTCTTACTGCAATTAGCATGCCTCTATGTTGATTAATATGCCTATCTTAATCTGGCATGCCCATTACTCCCCTTGTCTATCTCATGCATGTTTCTCCTTATCCTCTAACCCTAGTACATTATCAGCATGTATTCAGGACCCTATTAGCTACTAACTAACCCTGAACCTCTTCTTGATGTGTGAATCTGTTTGGTATCTATCAATCTAATGCTGTTGAGACCCTGACCCCTTTGTTTGAAACCCGCTTGATTGTTTAAGTTCTGAAGTGCTTCTATTTGATGTTGCTGTACATGTAACTGCATTCTCACTTGTGAGTTACTTGTCCCCATGTCCTTTGCCCCTGCTTGTGCTTGTCTTCCCTGAACCCTGTAACCTGATATTGTCTCTTCTGTTTCTTTTCTCTCAAAATTGTTTTCATGTGAATCCTCTTTAACTATTTTAAAACTCAATTGCTTTTAAAGGAACTCTACCTCCTCATCCATTGCTTTTCTCTCAAAACTAGTTCTCTATTGACCCTCTTTCAACTGTTATTCAACTCAATCTCTTTAAAACTCTCTCACAATCTCACTACTCCTTGAATTTAGGTTCTACCCCCTTAGTGTAAGCATTGCTTTGGGTATCTTGAGTATCCACTGAACTTTGATGCACAAGGCTGGTAATTCCACACTTGCACTGATTCAATGTTAATCTATTTGGGTGCCTGGTATTGGCCAAGGGCCCCAATGGGCCCTTAGGGAGCTTTTCCGCACCCAAACCTTGGTAAAGGCTTTGAAACTCAAAAAAAGTGAGGTTGGAGATTTGGGCCTGATTGAAGGCTCCTTATACAATAACTTCATATTTTTTTCATTAACTGTAATTTTGATTATCTTGGTCTGTAATAACTTGTAATGAACAATTGGGGTTTATAGTGAAATTGGGAGGGTTATGCATGCTTAGTTTAAGGGTACGGGTAGAAAACATGCTTGTAGGGCTTTTCTTATTTGTGCAATAGATATCCTGTCTAGGACATGCATCTCTTACGACTTGAAATCTTGTTTTAGGCTCTTTTACATTTCAGCTTGTTATTTTACTCATTTTTATAATCACAATCGGTTAAAAACCAACAAGTTACTGTCATTTCTACTGCATTTAGAGACCATGTTCTTAGGAGCCTTGTGTGCATTAGGTATCATGTCAATTAGGATTTTCGTTTGAGTTGCAATTGTTTGAACGCCTCATTAGTTTCATTTAGTAACATAAGGCTGGTTAACAATTTCTTTTAAAAACTGGAAAACAAATATATATATGTGCACTTCCTTTTATATAATCATGCAATGTCTTTAACGCCTAGGCAAGCCTTAGGTCGGATAAAATCAATTGATCGTTTTAGTCATGTTTAAGCTATTTCCACCTCTTTTAACTGTCCGGACTTGTTTCTACCTCTCTGAAGTCCGCTTGGTTTTCCTACTAAACTACCGTCCTATTTTTAATCACATCTATATGTTTTTCTACTAAGTTACCTTTCCAGTCCAGAACTAGACTACTATTTTCTAAAACTTATCAGAATACTATGTCTTTAATATCTTCTGTAATTTTCAAAAGTATGTTTCCATACTGATATACTTACTGCTCTCTCTCTCTCTCTCTCTCTTTTACACTCCTGAAATCCTGAATGATTTTGCATCTGTTTTTTTCCTCCTGTCCGAAACTGTGCTATTTCCTTTTATCAGAATACCACATCTTTGATATCTTTACTATATATTTTCCAAGTGTGTTTCAAAGTGTTTTCTTACTGATTCCTAAAATGTTATGTATTTACTTCCATTTTCTCGAGTTCTAAAAATTTTCGTCCAACATTCTGAAATTCTTGTTAAATTTTCGGCTTCTATTTACACCAATTTTCGACACTCCAACTTTTAAACTCCCATTTCTTTAGACCTTAAATGTGATTGAGATGTGCTAATTATGTGTCTATCTGTGGAGGGACATTTGAGCCTTTTACATGCCCTTTGTATGATTCCTTACATGAAGTCCTCTCTGTTTTGTATGTCGCCTAGTATTTTTGACCTTTAAACCTAAGGGTTCAACCTAGTCCTCACCTTATAGGAATAGTGCTCCTAAATACCCTCTAGGACTTATAGGACGAGATGGATAATAGCACGCAATAAGCACTCGTGACTGTGAGCACGTGATTTTTGCCCTAAGCAAATTATTCCCAAAAATTCAAACAAAATAATTTTTCTTTATTTTTACAATTTTTGTGTATTTTTGTGTCTTTTTTTTTTATAATTGTTGCATTTTTGTGTTAATTGGTTTCATAATAATTCATATTAAAAAATACAAAAAAATGCATTTCCATTAGAAATTTAATTTCACATTTTAGTATTAAGTAGGTATTAATTCATTTTAGAACAAATTTAAAGAAAATTTCAAAAATAGTTCTTAGGCAATTTTAATTGATAATTGTTGATCTTTAAACAATTTTAGGAAGTTAAATAGTTCAATTAGATTTTGTTTAATTTTTACCAAAATCAGAAAATACAAATATACAAAATACAAAACGAAAACAAAGATAAATAAACAAAAGGAATAAAATGAATAGAAGACAAGGAATTGTGCTGTTATATTTGGTTTGGAGCCCAATCAGACTTGAACCAATCCAGGCCCAAACGATTCCCAATCCGGTCCAATTGCCCCATGACCAAAACAACGTCGTTTTGACGTCGTTAAATCCTAGCCTTCTATCTGATTCATCCAACGATCACAACTCCTCCTCAGGAATTTAATAAAAAGTGTCTGAAGATTAATTAAACCCTAGAGACAAACTGTTCTTCCTCGTACGTCTCTCATCAACCTCACCGCCGCCACCACCGAAGAAATCACCACCACCGCCTCAGCGTCCCCGTCGTGAATCTGCCATTATCATCTCTCGAATCCTACTTGAAAGCATCGAATAATTGAAAGAGTTGCCGCCGGCCCCGCCGTCCATGGAGGCGACACCATCCAAATCGATTCAAATTCATACCATGGAACCTTCTCCATATTCTCATCACCAATCTACAAGTAATCCCCTTAAAAACATGACCAAGCTCTTTGAATTTCGAATCCAAGTCGGTCAAAAAACCCTTAATTCTTTCTGTTGATTTCAAGTGAATGCACCAGAGCTTCTGTAAGGCCCCGGAAAATATTTTTCGAGTAATTTAAGATTTTGTCGTGCCAAGGTGGGCTCAATTATTTTATTTCGTGTGCAAATAAGGATTTATGATATTATGGATATCAATTGGATATTGTATTAAGTGTATAAGTCTTATTATAAGTGATTTGGGGTCTAAGGAGAGGCCTAAGTACAAACCAAGTTGGAAAATTGCATATTAGACGAAATCTGTAAATGAGTGCGCACAAGACCTCACTTTGAACGATCATATCTCAAGTTATATTAGGAGTTGTGTGAGGATCAACCTATCAAATGAAAGCCCTTTGAGTCTAGTTTCCAACTCAACAAACCATTTGTCATTTGGAGGTGTATACAGAAAGTTATGAGCATTTTACTCGTAAGGTGTTGCATGCACGAAAATGTGCGCGAACTTTACTTCGCGCGTACTTCGCGCATCTGAGGCAGAATGCTCAGAAAAATGCGCGAAGAAATGCGCAAAATGTCAAAACTTCACGCATTGGGCAACACTTCGCGCACCTGAAAGGTTTTAATACCCCTAAGGACCGGAAATAAGATATTTTGTGATATCTCTCAAGGGTAGGGTTCTCTCTACACCCCAACTCGACCAAGGCATCAAATTGCACACCTAAGGTGAGTTTTAAGTGTGCTTTCATGGTGATTTCACTTCTCAATTACTAGTTACAACATGATTTTGGTTGGATTTCATAGGATTTCTTCAAAACCTCAAGAACACCTCAA
>MU759116.1:89161-106228 GCA_026770625.1 Nicotiana glauca | reverse complement strand
ACGAGGAATTACCGTTTTAAAACCACAAACCAACCACCTTTCTGAAATGACAAAACGAAGCCACCATGTTAGCATTAGGGTATTTACTGATTTTCTTTGTTTTTCCGCTATTTTCTTTTCTTTTTGCCTTTTTGTGGGTTTTCCTCTTTTTCTTTTTTTCTTTTCCTTTTGGTTATGGTTATGGTCGAATCCTACGTGGATTGCCTACGCATCATGCCCCCGCATGAATCAGACCGAGCGTAGTTCTTGCCGATGGGCCAAAATCAAAACTATTTTTGACCAATAATTTACTTTCTATATTTTTCAAATATTTTCTCTTCTTTTTTTTTCTTTCTGCTTTTCCATTTTTCAAAAATCCGGCAGCATTTCGGTATTATTTGGGCATTGGTTTTTCAAACAAATGATTAACCTCACTCAGTCCTAACACTGCTATTTTTCACAATTTTTCATTCATTGTATACAAGCCGGTCAACATGCGAAGCCGAGCAAATAAATGCAAGTAGCACGTAATATGCATCAGGATGGTCATTTCAATTCGGGTCACCTATCCTAGACGGACCCAACCCCTGTGTTGAGTCCGCTAAGTCAAAATGCATGTGATACAAACAAGCTTCCTACTAGGGATCCGGCATGAGTTTATTGTTCTTCTACGTTTAAACCCTAGGTTTATTGGTCTAGACCAGGCTTACCTGAGCGGTCAACTCGGGCCGAGGGGGAGGCAGCGTACCAGGGATACAGAAGCTCCGCCAGCTTTGCAACTTATCCAAACCTCATTCTAAATTGGGAAAAAGACTCTAACATAAGAGAAGCTACACGAAGTGCACCCTTCTCCATGATGTAGAAGACTCAGAAAGAGGGAGGGATTCGCGACAGTTTATATGCAATTCAACAAATATTAAAGCGGTAAAACATTTTGCACGTAAGGCATGGAACATGTATCAAAATCAAATAAAGCCAAATATAACAATTTAACTGAGCTCGAATTCTTGAACCCTGAACCGAAATTCTGGGTTCTTATCCCCAGCAGAGTCGCCAGAGCTGTCACACCTCTTTTTTTCGAGCTTTACTACACCTCGTGAAGGATATAATAAAAAAAGAATTTTTTCAATTTAAGGACAACCGAAACGGGATTCATTTATTTAAGATTCAGAGTCACCACTTAGGAGATTTATGGTGTCCCAAGTCACCAATTTGAATCCTGAATCGAGGAAAGGGTTTGACTCTGTTTAACAGTCGCGAACCAGAAATCCGGGTAAGGAATTCTGTTAATCCGGGAGAAGGTGTTAGTCACTCCCGAGTTCCGTGGTTCTAGCACGGTCGCTCAACTGCTATATTTGGCTAAAATTTTGATTTTTATACATGTTATCCTATTTGTGCAATTTGAGAATTAATTACCGCTTTAGTTATTTTATTTAAAAAAGTGAACGTCGTTTAAGAATGTATTTTCGGATCACGTCACATGAAATGCACCCGGATCCTCGACACATTCGTCGCATGAAATGCACACCCGTATTAGGAAGGTAAGATTATTAAAAATCGCGCTTAAAGCGACTAACGTGTTGTTATCTTTTGGGAAGGCCGTGAAATTCGCTAAACGACCTGTCCCGAATACTAAGTATTTTTAATAAGTAATTAATGAGGGCCCCGCAATTTATATTTTTTGTTTGGCGAGGCTCGTCTCATTTATTATTTAAAGGATAATCTAAAGCAAGCTAAAATTTTCTATTTTTTTTATTTGTCTCTAAAGGTTGACTAATTCACGAATATAAATTTGAATTCCAAATCCAAGTCCGAATTCAAACAAAAGGGAAGACCTTTCAGCTTAAACCCGCTACCTAATCCGAAACCCAATTTTATATTCATGGATTAATTCCTTATATATGCTCATTGCCATTTTAAGGATTTTTCTGATTCAAGGAAGATTTGGAGCCTTAAAGTCTTGGCCCAGGTGTACTAATTTCCAGCAGACTAGGCTATAAGTGTGAAACATAATGTATGAGCAATGGACTAAAGAAAAACGAAAGGGCATTCTCAGACTTGGACCGTTTGTTAATACTTCAAAGCCCAGCTTATTAAACAAATTGACGGAAAATTAACAGGCCCAATTCCTTTGAGCAATTGACAGGCGGCATTACAATATTATTCTTAATTTGCAAATTCAACCAGCACTGCTACTTCCCTTACCCTTTTTATTATTCTACTAAAGAATTTTCAAATTTTATTGAAATGATAATCCTGTGTTTACAGCTAGTTCAGAGAAATATGATAGACTAATTCCAACAAAGCATGATAATACTAAACATATATTGTTATTTAACAATCAACTGAGGTAATTAATTACCTTTAAGTATTGTTTATGACTTAATACAAGGCAATAGGAACCTTTATTCTAAAATAATCCAAAACATCTACCGATTTATGCTCAAATTTCAATAACTTGAATAAAACCTGACTTCTAGTCATTTAGTTTCAGCTTCTTTTGCATCCAAAGTCATACTACACTAATGGAAATTAACGCAATTTAAACAAGATAACTATACAATTTCTAGTATAATCAGCCCACTAATTTGGATGTTCACAAATAAAAACAATTCAAGTCCATATAAAAATCCTAATTATACAGTCCACAATTTTATTAATACAACTGAAATGAATATCAAATGAATCAATTAACAATCAGTACCTAAGCTTATCTATCTAAATGAACAGTAACCTAGAATTCAAACACAAATGTGTATTTTCATCATATAAGCTTCAAAATGATCTTCTTCGTATGAATACAACTTCAACACTACTTGAGCAGGGTAATATACCTGGAATTAGGAAACGAAACAGGAGGATCAGCAGCAGTTCTAATGCAGCAACACATCAACAACAACAATCAACAATTATAACAGTAGTCCACAGCCAGTATAGGAGTAGTTTCAACCCAAAACCATCTTCCAATTAATCAATACCACACCAGAACTATATAATGATCAAAATGCAACCAAATAACCCTTGAACCTACTCGAATTTATTCTAAATGATCTTTGATTTTCAAACAACAAAATCAGAATTCTAAGTTGTGGCTTTGTGTCCTCGGGGTCTCGAGGTAACTCCCCGAGATGGCTTGATGGCGGGAAATCGGGCCCTCCAATTTCACCGCGTACAATATATATATAGATTGAATGTGGAGAATGTTTTTTGCCATATAAATATTGTACTGACAAAACATCAAGAGTATGAGTAAAGTTTATTCGTGTGTACTCCCACGGTTTACTTAATTAGTTAGAAATTGACGGTGCATGACTCTCATGGTCTCACTGTCCGAAAGGTAAACGAATAGCAAATATAACCCAAATCGAAATTCTTTACGGGTATATTTTAAACCCTTTCTTTTAAAATAATTAAAAAAAAAAGACTAAAGTAAGTTTCTAAAAAAAAAAAGAAAAATCATTTAAGGAACCTTGCTGTGCAAGAAACATTAGTAAAAAATAATGAGGATCCAACATTCCATGGAAATCCGAAACCTAAAACAAATAGGATTTGGTCTATTCTATAGTATATATTACTGCAAAAGGAAGCTCAGTTGCCCTTAAACTCGTACCAATTAGTCTTAATTAGCGCTTCAAGAATTAAGAAAGAAACAATGCCTCCCATTGTTGATCATTACCACTGGGATATCCACTCCGATTACACCATTCTTACACCGTCGCAGCTTTCCTCTGGCGGCGATCCTGACAAACCAGACTTTCTCGTTCAGTTTCGTGCCTATCGCTCTAACACAACATCTAGGCATTTAGTGACCTCAAAAATCGCAATTTTAAGGTTCGATTCTATTATCACTGATCTCAACAACTCCGCAAATCCCCTTTTCGGATATCTTGGGATGCCGGAAGAGCGTCAAGTTAATCTTGTTGATGATATATCTTTCTTTGCTGATGGATTGGCTATGGATATTTCTAATGCTGGTGAAACAATGTTTCCTATAGTGGTTTCTATTGATATTTCTGACGACGCTCATGTTGATGATTTTCAAGAGGAGGCGGCAGAGTTGATTGAGGAACTTGAGAAAGTGGTGGTGAAAGAAGATGATTATTATGAGCAGTGTCCTATTTGCTTAGACAAACCTTCAGTTGGGGAAGAAATAACATACATGCCTTGTTCTCATTTTTGCCACTCTAATTGTTTGATCAAGTGGTTCCAAAACAATGCTTCTTGCCCTTTGTGTCGTTTCCAGTGTTAACTATATTCAGCTCAGCCAAATTTAGGATTTAAGGTTCAAACTTACTTAAGTTTATTAACATTGAATTTTGTAGATTTTGAATTTAATATTTCTTTATATTCTATGTCGAAAATATTAAGTTCAATCAATCAGTTTTGTACAAAAGCTACGTCTGACTCTCTAGTGGCATGTATAAGGTTGCTTAGAATATTTTGGGGTTCTTAAATTTCAAGATTTTAATTTCTTGAATTCTCTAGTTTTGAAGGGTTTAAGAATTGGGTGTTCTTATTACTACCGTGTTGTCTAATGATCAGGTTGGTGATTTTGGTTTGATAAATTAAAAGATATTTTACTGTGATCTTGGTTCCGATCAGCTGCTTTTGATCGGAATTATAGATCTTGTTTGATTTGTGTTTAAAAGATCCTGGATTCAACTTTTGGTTTCCTTATCATTACCGTAATCAAGTGTTCATACATTCTAATTAAATTGTTAATTATGCTAGGGATTAAACGTTTGACATTAAATAGTGATTGGAAAATTCAATCAATGGACACAAAATTAATAGGAATAATCCGAGCTGAGGTAGAACAGAATCACAATAAAGTTAATCAGTTCAATAATAATGAGATATCAAACGCCCAAGTTATCTTCCGGCAGGCAAATTATTTCTTTAGATTGTTTGTTTAACTTGATTCTCTGATTCATTAAATTATTTCATTCACTAAGAATTGATTTTTTAGTTTGGTTTTGGACAATTTAGTGAAAATTTTACTAGAAATGAACATTAATATTGCTCCCTGTGAGACCGACACTAGATTCAAACTGACACTATTACTTGCGTTCTTACTCGAATTAGTCACTGTGTCCTGTGATAGAGCAAGGAAAAAAAAAACAATATGTAGATATAAAAAAATTAAAATGTGAACAAAGATATTTTACTTTCTTAACAAGATATTATAAGCATACGAGGAAACAGACATTATTTTACAATATTTCTTTTTTTGATCGGAAAGAAATAGTTATATTAAGATATTAAAACCTTACATTAGTACAGGAGCTAGATGACCGACAGTATTTTAGTTTGTAAACTAGAGCTAGTACTATTAGAAGCTACTACGAGTGCCCCTACATGGGGTGCATTACTACATAACATATAGGTATTACAAACAGGAGACAAAGTAGGGCTAAGTTGTTTGTTCATGTTAACAAGTCTCCTGTGTATTATTCCCGCTAGATCTTGATTGTAGAAAGTTGCGACAAAAGGTTGTGGTGTGACAAAAGAAATGCAACTATTGGTAACTGCTTGCTTGGCCCCATATTGAGTTAGACTATCTGCAACACTATTTTGCGCCCTGTAGATATGTTGTAGAGAAGGCGTACCCAGCTGTTGAAGCAATAACCTACAGCCATTTAAAATGTTAGTGTGATGCATGTTATGTTAGATCATGTTTTAATAATGTATGGCCTGAGGATTTTGAATTTCTTTTGACCAAGCCAAACAGTGCATTGTTGAGTGTCCATCTGAAATTCTTCCAACCCAATTGGGCCCCAGTTATGTAAGTTTTGAAACTTGGGTTCTAGCCCATATTGTGGCAACCACCCTACTTCCCCATACTGGTTCCTTTTCAACCTTCTCTCAAAGGGATACATTCTTTGTTTACTGCCTCGTCACCAAACGCAAACTCAAGCTTTCTTCCTGGGTCATTAATTTCCTGATAGAAGGTGCTGAAGATACCACTGCTTTACCCAATGGAATGACAATCACTCATATTCTGGAAGCCCATCAAATTTCTCTATCCAACTATCCCTTCATTACTGTCTCCAAGTCCTATAATTCTACAGCTTTTGCTATTATGGGCTATGTAAGTATCAAGGGCTCCTGGGTTAAGAAAAGTGAGAGTGAAGCAAAGCAGGCCCCTATTGGAAACTAAACCTTCATCAGTTGTTCCTCCTCCTACTCTTGTCAGTTCTGAGCATAGTGAGAAGCTTAGCTCTATTGACTCCAAACTCTCTGACATCAAGAATCTTCTTTCCGCCACTCAGTCCACTGTGTGTGACATTCATGCTATTTCAAAGGAAACAGGGTCTGACGTGTCAAAAATCAGAGTTGTTGTTCTCAGTGTTAGGGAGAATGTTGTCAAAGCCTTGAAGGAGGTTCACGACAGGCTGGATGGTATGAGCATCACTGCGAATACTAGCTTCGAACAGCTAAAGGAGGCCATCTACAACACCCTTACCTATTTCCTGCGCCGCTAGTGTGGATGTTTTTTGTCACGATCCGGATTTTCCACTATCGGGAGTCGTGATGGCTCCTACTGTCGGAGCTAGGCAAGCCAAGCATTTAAACATTTTCGGATAATAGCACAACAGTAATAGCAATAATAAACCTTTAAATAGAAGCATAAGTCTTTTATAACATAAATAACTGGAAACCTAAAATGCGGAAGTTTAATATTTCTCTACCCAAGACTGGAGTCGCTACCTCACGAACCACTAAAGAGTGCTACAAACAAGTCTGAATAGTAAAATATATAATGTCTGTCTCTATACAATGAAAACAAACTGAAAATATGGAAAGGGACTTCGGCCTGCGAACGCCAGCTAGGCTACCTCGTAAGTCCCTGGACTGAAGTCGGCTCCCGATCAGTATATTACTGTTGTGGTCCAAAAGCTGCTCCTGGATTTGTGCAAAAAGGTGCATAGAGTGTAGCATCAGCACAACCGACCCCATGTGCTGGTAAGTGTCTGGCCTAACCCCAGCGAAGTAGTGACGAGACTAGACCGGACTACCAGAATAACCTGTACAGATATATATACAAGTACAATAAAATAATAGCGGAAAGTAAACAATTATACCTGGGAGGGGAATATGCTTATGGGGTAGCAGATAAAACGGAATATCAAGAATAACAAGGAAACAACATCTGAGTCCTTCTAACACAGAATAAGGGAAAACAAACCACTTTCACTTGTTTCAATTTCCTCTCGTTGCAGGCGTGCAACTAGATCCCATTTCATAATATCACGTGGTAGGCTTACCACTCGCTCCCATTTCATAATATCACGTGGTAGGCGTACCACTCGCTTCCATTTCATAATGTCATGTGGTAGGCTTACCACTCGCTCCCATTTCATAATGTCACGTGGTAGGCGTACCACTCGATCTCATTTCACAATATATAAGTGGTCGGCGTGCCACACGATCCCATTTCATAATATATAAGTGGTCAGCATGCCACACGATCCCATTTCACAATATATAAGTGGTTGGCGTGCCACACGATTCCATTTCATAATATATAAGTGGTTGGCATGCCACGTGATCCCATTTCACAATATATAAGTGGTCGGCGTGCCACACGATCCCATTTCATAATATATAATACACAAAATAATCCCAGAAAGGGAAAACACAAATAAACAACTAAATCCCGGCAAGGGAGCAACAATAAGAACTTTCACATCCCGGCAAGGGAGATAATCAATATACCCAAACCATCCCGGCAAGGGATCAATCATATCTCTTTCCATTTCTTACTCAATAGTATTTTTATCATTCGAGCCAACGCTCCAAAGAATTTATAATTTATATCTAATCCTCATACTCTTCACATTATGTAGAATTCATCAATTATCATGGAAGAGTCCCAAAAATATCAGAATAAGTACAAACGAGGACCCATGGTCATGCTAGACACCGGTGTATAGATACTCGTCATCATGCGTATACACCGTACTCGATCATTTAGCGATTAGCAATTAATAACACTCTAATTCTATTCCTTCAAGCCAGAGTTAGATCAAACATTTACCTCGGTCCAAAGAATAGCAATCAATCCTCAAATACCGCATTTCCTATACAATCCGACTCCGAAACAATGATATCTAGGCATAATTAATTCAATCATATCAACAAAGACTCATTGGCAACATCCCATAGCCTAAATATGAATTTCCTAGCATTCTTCCAAAAATACCAAAATTCAACACAAGGCCCACAGGGCCCAAACACGAGGCTCGGACCAAAACCTAGTCACCCATAACCCTACAAGTCCAAATATATAATTTGTTTTAAGATTCGACCCTAAATTGAGCTTGAATCACCCAAAATTCTCAAAACCCTAACTCTACCCAAAACCCTTAATTTCTACTTTGATTTCATGATTTAGGCTTAGAAACTTGCTAATTAATGAAGAAAAAGTGAAGGAAATGAGTGGGAAATTACTTAACTAAGTGGTCTTGAAGAATGGGGCTTTAATGGCTTCCTAAAGCTTGGGAGGGAAGAGAGCTCGTGAGAAAAATAAAGAAATCCCGTATGTCCTGATTCTGGAAATTAAAAATATAACTGGGCGAAATTGCCCTCCGCGTTCGCAGGAAGGGGACCGCGTTCGCGAAGGTAAACTGGGCAGGTCATCGCGAACGCGTGAAAGAGAACGCGAACGCGTAGAAGAAAATGCTGGGGGTCCAGGAATTGTTATATGCGAATGCGTGAAGGACCACGCGAACGCGTTGAGGAAGCTGGTAAAGCTACGCGTTCGCGAACTGTGGGATGAGAACACGAAGAAGGGATTTCTGGGAGTCCTGAAATTGGCTTACGCGTTCGCGAGGGTTGTGATACGAACGCGAAGGGAGGGACCTGGGAAGCATCGCAAATGCGATCTGAAGGCTGCGAACGTGAAGAAAGGAATGCCTGTGCAAAAATTGCAGAAAATATGTTATCATCCTAAGTCCAAAACCACCCCGAACACCTCCGAAAACACTCCCGAGCCCTCGGGGCTCCCAACCAATCACACACACTAAATCAGCAACATCTTACGAACTTATCCATATGATCAAATTGTCAATATAACATCATAAACGAGGAATCAAACCTCAAAATTATCACTTTTCATTATAACTTCATAAACTTCAAACTTTAGATATTTAGGTCTGAAACACGTCAAATGTCATCCGATTTCGATCAAACTTTACAGAAAGCGCTTAACACATATTTAAGAGTTGTACCGGGCTTCGAAACCAAAATACGGGCCCGATACCAATGTTTTCTAACTCATTTTCATTTCAAATTTTTATATCATTTTCAAAAAAATAATTTCTTTCAAAAATTCATTTCTCGTGCTCGGGACCTCGGATTTCGATTTCGGGAATACGCCCGAGTCCCATATTTTTCTACGGACCCTTCGGGACCATCATATCATGGGTCCGGGTCCGTTTACCCAAAATGTTGATCAAAGTCAATTTTAATCATATTAATACTAAAATTCTTCAAATTTGTCACAGAATTCATATATTTCAACATAAAAGCTTTTCGGCTATGCGTCCGAACTGAGCACGCAAATCGAAGTAACTAAAAGTGAGGTATTAAAGGCCTCGAAAGCCCGAGAAAAGAGAAAAATCCGGTGATGACCCCCTTTGGGTCGTCACATTTTTCAAAACTATATATTTTTTTGACAACTTGTTTTGGTGGTATTGTGGGCTGTGGTTTAAGCCCGTGGATAATTCTTTTTTTTTTGCTACTGTGGGCTGTTTCACCAGCCGCTGGATAATCTCTTTACTATTTCTGCTTTAATGTTCTCTTTGTTTCTAATCCCTCTTTGTTGATGACAAAAATGGGGAGAAAAAGCATATGTTATTTTGCCTATGTTATGTGTATGTGTACAGGTCAACTGCACACATTTTATATGTGTATAGGTAGCATGTATTGTATACTGTATAGGTACAAGTCGGTACAAGTTGACTGCACACATTGAGGGGGAGAGTCATGGACATGTCAAGTCGACTGCCTACGTTGAGGGGAAGTCAAGCGTACATACATTGAGGGGGAGTCAAGTCGACTAGTAAAACATAGGGAAGTTGAATGGTGTTTACTTCTTTACCTTATTATATTATTTTTCCATCATCAAAAAGGAGAAGATTGATAGATCATGTTTTAATGATACAAATAATATACATGTGCAGGAAATCAAGTTCAAGAAGTAAAGAAGACTGCTGGAATGGTTCATGATGTACAAGGAACGAAATCAATCAGCATGTGATCAGCAAATCTGGATTGGTCTCGTAAATCTAGGTGCAATCTAATCAGCGAATCAATAAGAAATAACAGTGATTAGCTGAGCTGGAAAAAATCAAATAAGCCTTGGACAAAGGCACGAATCATGGGCAGAATCAAGGAAGACTAAAGGATACGAGGAGATCTGGAAAGAGACCACATTTGGAAAGATCCAACAATCAAGGAGAAATCAAGTAAAACAATCCTCTGCTGAAGGAAAGCAATCAAGAGAAGCAATGTCTCATTCCTTATTTTTGGAAAGAATCAATTCTTTCCAACGATCAAATCTCTTGGGTTGTCAAGCCTCTACCATCCATCAAAGTATTTATACACCTTTGTAAACCCTAGCTTGAACATACTTTGATAAAACCAAATCACTCTCTTTATTCTACTGCAAACAAGCATTTTAGTTCACTAAGATCTACTGTGTAACAAGTCAGGGATAGAAAGAGAGAACGCAACTGGTGAGGCATTGTATTAGAAACTAGTGCTAGAGAAATTGAGCGATATACACCACATCTGTACTCGGAAGAAACTCATTTACTGAAGAGAACTCCCTTGCAACCCAAGGGGACTGGATTAGGATTCACATTGAATCCAAAACAGTATAAAAATCCTGGTGTTTTTAATTCCTGCAATTATTTTCTGCATTTTACTTTCCGTTACCATATCTGCTAAATTAACATATTCAGCCGACTGCTCAAGTTATAAGTCAACTTATAAACGATTAATTTTAAGTATTTATAATTCACTCCCCTTTTGTACTTTTATGTTAGACGTATTTAACATACTTAGGATGTCGTGAGCATCTATTTCGATGATAAGCGGTGTGTATTGATGTCGCACAGCAAGCTGAAGTACCCAAGTTTTTTCCGGCAAATTATTTCTTTAGATCGTTTGCTTAACTTGATTCTTTAATTCATTAAATTATTTCATTCACTAAGAATTGATTTTTTTAGTTTGGTTTTGGACAATTTAGTGAAAATTTTACTACAAATGAACATTAATATTGCTCCCTACGAGACCGACACTGGATTCAAACTAACGCTATTACTTGCAATATTACTCGAATTAGTTAGTGTGTCCTGTGATAGAGTAAGGAAAAAAAAAAACAATATGTAGATATAAAAAAATTAAAATGTGAACAAAGATATTTTACTTTCTTAACAAGATATTACAAGCATACGTGGAAACAAACATAGTTCACTACCAAAAAAATGCTATTTTTCGAGTACAGATTCCGACTACCAAATAGTAGTCATATTTTTCCGACTACAGTAGTCGGAAAAGTATAATTCATTGTTTCATTTTTTTTTAAATTTGTAGGCGACAGCTATTTCGATTCTAGTAGTCGTAAAATTTTGCGCAAAATACCGCGAAAAAAATAAAAAGAAATTTTCGACTACAGTAGTCGGAAAAATATAAATTAATTTTCCCACAATTTTAATTATAAAATTGTCTAAAGCTGTTGCCCACTGTAATCGAAAAATAAATGAATTTGATCAGAATAAGAAAGAACTTTCCGACTACAGTAGTCGGAAGACAAAAAAAATCTTCCCGCACTTTTATTAAAAAATCAATTGAAGTTGCCGCTCACTGTAATTGAAAACAAAGTCAATAAAATTTGATAAAAACAAAAACAAAAAAAAAAGAAATTTCTGACTACGGTAGTCGGAAAAAAATAAAATAAGTGTAAAACTAGGTTTTATTCCGCTCATCTCCTCTATTTTTCAGTCTCATCTCTCACAGCTAACTGCTCTCAATCATTCCACCACTCCGCTGCCACCTGCCCTTCTCTTGGGTAAGTTGATTAAGAACCAAATTTCTTTTTCTTCTTTGCCAATATGTCATACCCTAATCATTCTTCCACCCAAAGCTTCTTCTTCTTTCCCTATTAATACACCTTCTGTTAGGTATATATTCACATCTCCCCAAAACCTTAGCTTTTACAATTTCCCTATTTTTTACTTGCGTTTGTGCTTTTTTGAGCTTCTTATTTACTTTAGTATTTAATTTTTTGATATAATTCGTTTCTAGGGTTAAAAATTTGAACAATGATGTATGAAATTGTGATTCGTCTTGTTATTTATGAGAACAACGAGCTTAGCTTAAATGCTATTTTCTTTTGTTCATACCATTATGTCATAGATACCATGCCAATAGAGTTCAATTTGAGATTAAAATATGACCATTTAATTATGTTTGATAGTTTTCTGTCACTTTTCTTGTTAGAATCTGGGGTTAAATGATAAGTAGAAGATTGGAGTAGTAGAGCTTCCCAAGTATATTGCACTTTCTTTCCCTTTTTGGTTTAGGTTATTCACTATAATTTATTGAAAATTATTATTCTCCTTGAAATTGTACTTCCAATGGTTTTAACTTTGCGAGGAATATTTCTTTTTGAGCTTAATTTGCATATACTGACAATGCAAAACAAGACACATTAGGTGTTACATCAAGGGGGAGCATTTCCGGAATGCCCAATATGTTCCTTAATTTTTCCTCTTTGACATTTCACAAAAGTTTATTTGATTGCATTGCAAAGCTATCCGCATAGGGAAGAATATTTGTAAGGGGAAAAAGTAAGTTTCAGTCATTCTGTGTGTTTTTGTCTTCCTTACTCTACAATATGATGCATATAGTAGGTTGATTATCGTTCCGGATGAGCATGATGGGTAAGTAATTCTTATATTTATTTTTATTCTATTGAATATACATTTTACATATGTTAATTTTAATGTAGGTTTTCCTACATTTATTGCCCCACATATGGTTACAGAGTCTATGAGGCCAGTTTACGATGAAGCTTGGGGTAGATGGAAAGACATCCATATCATACCAGAGATAGAATGTGAAATCAGTTTATGGTACGTGTAAACCTTATTTTAAATTATACATCCAATTTTACTTTACTTTATTTAATTATTTTTCATACTAAGTGTGTGTGGGAGCAACGATATGACAGTGAAATAAAATATATCTTCGAGAAGAAAGCAAAAAAATTGATTACAAGTTCATTGTATGAAGCTCTACTAAGGAAGGAGAAGCCTGTTGGATAAGAGTGATGTGTGAAATTATTTTTTAGTAATATGGGATAGTGTTGAATTTAAGACGAAGAGCGAACAAGAAAAGAAAGCCCGAGCATCTCAAAAGGTTATATATATATATATATATATGTTCAGACTTTATTATATTAGTGTCGATATGTATCTATTAGCTACTCAGACTTGATATTTTATATTTAGACTTTAACTAGTCTTTTGGTTTGATATTATGGGATTTGAATGTTTGTTTGTTGAAGTTGGAATTGGTTGGTTTGGTTATTAAATTGTTTAGTTGGAATTGGTTGTGTAGTCGAAATTGATTGGTTGAGTTGGTTGTTTAGTTGGAATTGGTTGTTTAAAATATTTGCATTTGACAGGTGGTGTGCTAATTAAATGGCAGCATGCTGTCAAATTTCAACCCAGTTTTCCGACTACTGTAGTCGAAAAATGAGCCCAGCATAATGACTTTCCGACTGTAGTAGTCGGAATAATAATAATCATTTGTATAATATCCTCATTATAGAAGTCGAAAATAATTTTTAAATTAAATAATAGTTTTTTAATTTTCCGACTACTTCAGTCGGAAAATAGCTGACTTTTTAATTTTTGGCGGAAAATAGTTTTCGATTACAGTAGTCGGAAATTTTCGACTACAGTAGTCAGAAAATATTTTCCGACCTATCTTTTTCCGACTAGTCTAAATCAGTTAGAAAGTAATCGGAATAGGTGTTTTTCTGACTACTTTCCGACTATTTTGGTAGTCAAAAAAAGCGAATTTCTAGTAGTGGTTTTACGATATTTCATTTGATAAGTAATAACTAAAGTGAACATTTTTCATCCGAGCATCTGGATATATAAGACCACTAGCCGCAGCGCAAAAGCTTGCTAGAGCTAGAACAATTTTTTTGAATTTTTTTTTTACAGTTCCACACATTTGCAATCTGTCTCATATTATGCATGCGGTTAAAACCAGGCCTATTCGATTGTGTTATTTGATCGAGACCAGGGAATTGCACCGAGGGTCAGCCTCGTAATGCATCAGACCAGAGTATGAGGACAAGGTATCGAGTTCGAGGTGCCTATCGAGATCGAGGCCAGCAGCGATCGAGACCAAATATGACTGACTTTGATCAAAGCGCAGTTACGAAAAAACGACACATCTGTAACCGGTCGAAAATCTGCGCGAAAATCCTGGAACATATCAAATCAAGGATGATTGTGTTAGGTGTTTGCCATAATTTTCTTACCATATTTGGTTTTCCTATCTCTTGAAGGAAAAGGACAATACAATTACCTTAATTGGTTTCCTTTTTGTAAAAGAAAATTATAAATCTCCTATATTTTGCTAGTCATTTTTCTTGTAGGAAAAGGTTTGGAGTTTTATAAATTGGGGATCCTTCCTTCTCATTCAATAGCATCCACGATGTAGCCATAGGGGCTTGAGAGTCGTATTTAGGGGAGAACTTTTCGAGACAAGTGTTAGTGTGTCACTTGTGTTTGCCTCTTCGTGAGGTTGTTTTCTCGATATTTTGTACTCTCTTTTGTTATAGTGGATTACTCATCTCCGCATGGACGTAGGTCAGTTGGCCGAACCACGTTAAATATTTGTGTCTCTTTTGGTATATTTCTCTTTTTTTGTCTGATATATCGTCGTTCAAGTTTGCTTTGCTAGCTTCCGCATGACACCTGATTTT
Source organism: Nicotiana glauca (assembly GCA_026770625.1). NCBI lineage: Eukaryota > Viridiplantae > Streptophyta > Magnoliopsida > Solanales > Solanaceae > Nicotiana > Nicotiana glauca. The sequence goes on along the minus strand of MU759116.1, from coordinate 91,233 downwards.
TTCTGTCCTAACAGATTGTTTAGGCTAATTATGGGATTTACTTCTGTAATTAGAACTGCACCATATATAGGATTTCTCTACTATACAAAGAGGGTTCTAATCATTTTGTAAACACATTACATTAACGTATATCAAAGCAATACAATACTTTCTGGCTTTTATTCTTGTTCACCAGCTTATTACATTTTAACTGTTCTTGCGCAAATTAACTATTTCGAGGATATTCAAGCTCGAGGGCTGAATCCTGTTCAAACACTTGTTTGCTTTGTATTATTGTCAGTTTCCATTACTTATATTTACGTTTATCAATTAATATTATATGAAATCATGTATCTTTAAAACCATATTATAAATTTAATTGTTATCCTGTTTTTAGGGTAAACATATTATCAGTATACCTTTTGGTCCATGAAATCTAATGTCATCTTTCGTCTCAAATTAACTCTTTCTTAATAATTTTCATCATTAAAAAGCTTAGCTGACCCATATGGGAGTATATTTAGACGTTTCAATTGTTTAAGGGGTAATTTGATATTTTTGATTATTTATAGCTGTATGCTTCAAGTTATTGCAAAAGGTAACATAAATCATTCGCATAGTTTAAGTAAGGATGTANCCCCCCCCCCCCACACACACACACATATATATATATATATATATATGCGCCCATAAATTTTTGGGTTCTCTTATGAATGTAATATTTAATAGAATATAAAGCATTCCATTTTTATTTACTTCAAATAATGGATTGTGTCATCACTTTATTATCAAAAGTTATTTAAATGCGTCATCCTCTTTGTTCTTCCATATTCCATATTCATATGTTAGATCTATTGAATTCTTACATCTTTTTCGAATTTGAAATAGTATTCCATCATAAAAAATTAAATAGAACATATCATTACTTAGGTATCGTTATGATTTTATGTTTAATTGTTAAATTCGGTTAACCTTGAAACTATATATCAAAGAAACACTATTGTTAAACGACTAAAAAGATAACTATCATGTGTTACTAAGAAAATTCTCCCATAAGAATTTTCAATAGATCACATATTTGTTTGTTTTTTTTTTTTTAATTTTTATTAAACATACATTTACTTATCAAAACTTCAATAAAGTAATACTGAAAAAATATTCATGTAACAAAAAATCCGAAAAATCCGGGAAAAATTAATCATCCAAACCGATATAGTTACTTTGATTTGGTTTTGATAAATACCTAACTAACCCGACAAGCGCGAGATTTTTATGGACTGAGTATCGAGGACAAATAAATTTAATTCTTTTTCCCAAAAAATAGTTAAAGTGAATTGCTAAATGTCAAATAAAGATTTGCAAGAATTATCAGTACGAAAATAATGAGTGTATCCAACATTCAATGGTGGTCTGGTGGGAAAAGGGATCAATCCCCGGATAAAATGGAGGATTACTTTTATTCAGCGTTTGATTTATTTTTGAATTCGGGATCAATAATTTCGAAATAGTTATACCATAATTATAATATTATTTCAATTGCACACTGAGGGTAGAGTAACGATCTGGGAATAAACACTAAAATAACAAAAATGCCCTTTTCAAGACTTTTCTTCCAAAGTACTTTAAAAAATCCAAAATGAAATTGATAATAAGAGTTTATCTCAACCTAATTAGTGTAGACTAAATACATTTTTATACATTATTATTATGTTATACACTGTGATATAAAAATAATATAATTATTAATATGTTACATATATATATATATATATGGGAAAATGCATAAAAACCCCCTCATCTTATGACCAAATTGCCAACTACACACCTTTCCTTTACGGGAGTCCTATTACCCCTCTGAACTAATTTAAAGTGTAATAAACATCACCTTAAGTGCTGACGTGGCATAGAGAGTGTGCACACTCTCTTAAAGGCAAGTGGAAGATCAAATAGCGGGTATCTTCACAAGCCCTTTGAGATCGATTGCTTCCTTCGTGACTCTTGAAATGCCCAACTTAGTTTAAAGGGGATATTGGATATAGTAAAATAGATTCATCTTAAATATGTGAATTTTCTAGTTCATGTGTTAGAAAATT
>MU759116.1:68518-79418 GCA_026770625.1 Nicotiana glauca | reverse complement strand
CCGGCCCAGGCCCGCCAGCCGGTCCCGGGCTTAGCGGTCCCGGGCTTCGTGGGCTTCGTGGTTGTGCCCGGACCGTCGCGGGCTTTTAGGACCACTGGGCCCAGGACCGCTAGGACCGGCCCGCCAGGCCCGTTTAGACCGTTTAGACCGCGGGCCCGGTCCGGTCCCGGTCCCGGCCCAGCCCACCATACAGCCTTAGTTACAACTGCCAAAAGTTTAAAACAAAAATTGGAAAAGATAACTATTTAGTCAAACAATTCAGTTGTCACTTAGCACACCTTTTGATTTATTTTGGGGCTGCAATGACATAACACGTGACCTTAGGGGCTTTTCAAAAGAAATTAGTAAATTTGCAGGTATTTATACCAAAAAAATAATGTGAGACCATTTATAAAAGTTAAAACCAACAACAGAGAATAATGTTAGTTGTATTATTGTCACGACCCAAATCCCAAACCCGGTCGTGATGGCGCCTCTCGTGAAGACAAGGCTAGCTAACACACTTTCAATTCTCTTTAAGCAGTTAAAAATAGTAATTACTAAGTCTTTAACAGAAATATATTCCCAAATAATAGTATAAGTTGTGGAATAAAAATCAACACAGCCCGGCATCAGGTTGTCACGATTCATGAGCATCTAAAATAATACTACAAGTTTGAAAGTCTACTCCACTATTATATAATAGAATCAAAAGGAAATAAAACAGAAGGAGAATGCACTGGGCTGTGAATCGCCAAGCAGCTACCTAGTAAATCTCCGAAGACCTACTGGGACTATCAACCCTCAGTAGCAGGACCTGTAGCGCCCGAATTTGCACACAGGGGTACAGCGAGTAAAGTGAGTACTCCAACTCAGTGAGTAATAATCATAACTAAAGTCTGAATGGTAAGAAATCATGTAGATACTGTATAGAAGCAGTTCAAAAACCAATAAGAAAGCAGTGAATCTGTAATAATTTCTTAAAACATCTTAGCTCAGTTTAAACTTCTTTGAAAATGACCTTTTCAACAGTTACGCAAATGAATGCAAAACAGTTAGTGCAGCTAAACACAGAAAACAGCCCCTCGGGCGGAAATACCAAAGCTTAACAGGCAAATGATAAGTAAATATGAAAGATAAACACATAAAGGTTCGCCCCTCGGGCACAGTGTCAACAAATCCCCCCCTTTGGAAACATCTCAGAACAATACCAGCCCATCGGGCAATCACATAGAATAGTACCAGCCCCTCGGGCTCAAATCTCACATCACAATGGGTACCCGCGCTCACTAGTGAGTATAGACTCCGGGAGAGGCCCCTTACGGACCAAGCGCAATATCAAGCCACCTCGTGGCATCAAATGTAGGCCCACGGCCTCATATCAGTCAAGCCACCTCGTGGCGTATATATCTCAGGCACTCGGCCTCATAAACAATATCAACAAGCCACCTCGTGGCGTACATATCTTTGGCCCTCGGCCTCAAATCAGTATCAGTATTTCCTCAAAATTAGGCCCTCGGCCTTACTCAGTCAAAAATACTCACAACCCCTTGGGCATTAGTAAAATAGTATTTCTCAGCCCAAAATATCATTTTAAAATATCATTTAAGTCTCAAAACTGAGTAAAAATGGCTGAGTAGTAAAACAATGAAAAATAACATGCCTGAATTCAATTAATAAGTGAAAACAGTGAGGAAATAGTAACAAAAATTCTGGAAGGGTTTAAATAGTTGGCACGAAGCCCAAATATCGCAATCAGCCCAAATCATGATGATAACAAATAAGTTTCAGTCAAATACGCAGTAAAATCATCAATCGGGACGGACCAAGTTACAATCCCCAATAGTACACGACCTCACGCTTGTCATCGAGCGTGTGCCTAACCTCAATACAACACTACGAATTGCAATCCCGGGTTTCAAACCCTCAGAACATCATTTACAATTATTACTCACCTCAATCCAAGCAAAATCCCACTCTAAAATGCCTTCGCCCCTTGAATCGGCCTCCAATCGACCCAAATCTAGTCACAGTTAATTCAATTCAGTCAATACGAATAATAGGAATTAAGTTCATATAAAAATACTAATTTTCCAACAAAATTCGAAATTTAACTCAAAATTGCCTGTGGGGCCCACATCTCGAAATCCAACAAAACTCATAAAATTTGACAATTCATTCAACCACGAGTCTAACCATATCAAAATTACTAATTTACGATAATATTTCGACCCTCAAATCCTCAAATATATCCAAGAAGGTTTTCAAACTTTTCCAACTTAAAATCACCAATTACATGTTAAAAATAACAATGGATTTGGGTAATCTAACCAAAATTGAGTTAAGAACACTTACCCCGATGTTTTTTTGTAAATCTCTCGAAAAATCGCCTCACCTAAGCTCCCTTGGTCCCAAAATGGAAGAGTGAGACGATTTTGGACTCTATTCTGCTGCTTAGGGATCTGTTCTTCGCGTTCACGGTCCTCCTCTCGCGTTCGCGAAGAACAAAATTTCCAAAAATTATTTTCCAAACTCTTCTCGGATAGCCTCTAGTATAATGGGCATAATTTTTTCTGCAGATGTCCAAATAACTATTATAATATATTTCTGGAAACTAGATGCAAAGAGCTACAACTTTTCTTTTTAAATCATCTCAACATACATTGTAGATTGAGAGTTAAGAGCCTCCGAAATAACACTTACGCAACAGAATTTCTTCTTCTTCGTGAACGCGAAGAACAAAATCCCAAATGCCAAATCCTTCTCCGCGAACGCAAGAGGACCCTCGCAGATGCGAAGAACAATACCAGATACCAGCTTCAGCTATTGCAAAACAGCCCGAAATGATCCGAAACTACTCCGAAACACACCCGAGGCCCCCGGGACTTCAACCAAATATGCCAACCAATCCTAAAACATCATTCAAACTTGTTCCAATCTTCGGAACGCTCAAAACAATATCAAAACACAAATTTTATATTGGATTCAAGCCTAAGAATTCCAAAAACTCTCAAATTACGCTTTCGATTAAAAAGTCTATCAAACCTCGTCTGAATACCTAAAATTTTGCCCACAAGTCACATTCAACACTACGAAGCTACTCCAACTTCCGAAATTCCATTCCGGCTCTCGTATCAAAATCTCACTATCAAACCTGAAACTTTAAATTTTCAATTTTCTCAAAAATGATCTGATTCAAGTCGTTTCAAGTCCATTTCTTACCAAACTTCAGAGACTTATCTTAAATCACATATAAGACCTGTACCGGAACCAAAATGCGAGGTCGATACCGTCAGTTCTAATCACAATTTATTTCCAAATCTCATAGAAATTTCCAGAAAATAATTTTCTTTAAAAATTTATTTCTCGGGCTTGAAACCTCGGAATTCGATTCCGGGCATACACCCAAGTCCCATATTTTTTTCACGAATCCTCCGGGGCCATCAAATTATGGGTCCGGGTCCGTTTACCCAAAATATTGGCCGAAGTCAACTCAGTTGAGTTTTAAAGCTCTAATTCACATTGTAATCTATTTTTCACATAAAAACCCTTCAAAACATTATACGGACTGCGCAAGCAAGTCGAGGAATGATCAATAATGCTTTTTAAGGTCTTAAAATATCGAAATAATTATTTAATTTAAAGATGATATTTTGGGTCATCATATTCTCCACCTCGAAAACAAACGTTCGTCTCGGACGTACTAAGAATTATTCTTAGGTTACCAAATTGATGATTTTTCTTTTACACAAATACTCGCGATTGATCCCACATTACCACATTCGATAACACCATTTCAATTGGGATTATTTCCTTTATCCATCTTTGAAATCTTTAAAACCAAATTTCTTATACTCCAATCATTTCTAGAAAGTTCTGATTTTCACATTAACACACGATATTAGTCTCAACTGGTTATAGCAACCTGTGCCTACACACCCATCACATTTGGGGTGTTACATTCTCCCCCTCTTAGGGTCATTATTCCTCAAATGAGAAGTAGATTCCACCCTCAAACACACAACGTAACTTATCTTTTTCTTCGCACATCTTAATGTCCCAATTTTTTTTTCTAATTCCCAAATTTTTTCAAAAATTTCGGCAGAGTCTCCCATGTAATTGGGCCTATCCACCTGCCAGAGTAATACCAAATCAACTTCTAAAAAAACATCCACAACTTAACAAATTACCACATTGTATATATCAACAACGGTAATCTCCACATTACGAGCACGTCATTATCATAATGAAATTGGGACATGAAACATATCATATGTATGTCCATGAGCACTTCTCTGATTTTAATAGTTATTCATAAATCACAACATTACGAAGTAACCTCATGTTAACAAAATCTCATTTCAAACCTCCACTTTACTAACAATGAGGAATGGAGACCTCATAATTACTTACCCGCGTTAATGAGTAACATTTAACGCCACATGGGCACACACCTCAATAGGCTAAAACTCAATATTTACAACACAAAAAAATGGTTGAATATGAACAGAAATATACAAAAATTATCAAGTAAGCCTAATAAGCATGACTCCCTATTAATATTATTGTACAAATTTAATTTTTCACAAAGAGGGAATTTTAAACTCATAAATATTTCACAACAAGGACCTCGTCCTTATATAAATTTCACCGCGTCTTGTAGCCTGGTTTAAATACTTCACATCATATAAAAATATGAGGATCTCGTCCTTAGTTCCAAATCACAAATATTTTGCATATTGTGGCAACTAAAATTTTTCCATTTCCTTCCTTCAAAATATTTTTCGTTTAACCAAATCACAACATATAATGATAGACATAGCTATCCACCATGAGTATTCACATAATTAGATTTTAGAATTACGAAGCCCATTCATAAGTGGAGAAAAATAGGAGGACTTGCCTCGATACTCATAACCGAATCCAGTTAAGGAAATTGTTATTTTACAATAATTCGATATTGTACTTGTAATGACACCGTCTGGTGTAGCAACCTCTGCCATACCATAGAAAATATAAAAATTGGCTGGTTCTCCACCTCTAGGAGTCTCACCTCCACCTCTAACATCCTGGCCCCTATCTCTAGCTAGTTATCTAAGTGGAATAGTAACTGAAATAGGGCACGTAGCGTGGGTGCTTTTATAAAAATATGTTTCTCCAAAGTCTAGGAAAATTTTCTCATGATGTTCCTAGTACCTACCACCTTCATATCAATCCCTTTGAGGTTTCAAATGCTCAAACTAAGTCTATACTAGACAACTGGAATAACCATTATACGAACCCCATGTCGGTGGTGTATTAAAAGCACTTACTTGGAGCACCCCCAGTAACCAGATATATTGACTGGGCTGGCGGACTGACCAATACCTTACCATAACTATTTATAGTTGTATATTAGAATCCACTGAATCCTTTAGAAACTCAAGACCTATTGGTCTCATTAGATTCCTCTTTCCTCATCCCAAACACATTCTAACATCTTGACAATTCCTACCACTAGCCAAAATGAAGTATTAACTTCTAGCTCTCAAGTCGTGCAAAATTTCAAGAACATAATTGAGTCCTTTAATGAGTCTATAGACCCGCTCTCTGGCTATAGGAATCAAAGTAAGAGTATGATGGCTAGCTTATTGAAACTAATAACATATTCTGACATAACCGTTCAAACCCTATGTGCCACACATTACAGAAAATCCTGGAAACATACTCTTTCAAAAGCATTTCTAAGAACCAAACCGAGTAGGTGGTGTTGCATTGGCTAGTTTTCCTTTTCCATAGGCCTGCCACAAACACCGACAACCAAATTCTTCTTTTGCTATGTTGACTCAACATTGTTGAGCTACCCCATTTATTTATATACTGCCAATGATAAATGAAACACACGGTAAACCATAACCATCTCTTAGATCAACCATTCATAAAGCAACTTCTCCTTTGGCAAGGACCATAGTAAATTCTAAGCCGAACATCGATATTATTCTTCCAACTCAATGAAACCAAATCCGTTTGTACTCATTCTAGATATCAACACTCTCACCTAATTCCAACATAACTAGTCTAGTGACATAACCCATCAATACAATCTAAAGCCACAACTCGTGCAATCTTCTCACCAATAAGCAACAATCCAAATGCCCTCAAATCATGGAAGAAAAAAAATGATTCAAATGGGAGAATCCAATCGCAAGCTCACCAATAACACCACAGCATGATGCTAAGAACCTGTCAGACACTGTAGAACTATTACACACGAATCTAATCTGAAAGATCATATCCCAACAAAACTTTGCTACAATGCGCGACCCTAATTTAAATTACAACACATGTATTTCACTTGTAAATGAGATCTTTTAATAGACAAATTAAGGATCACACAATCTCAGAACACTCTGCAGGATATAACCCACATGTTTTTCCCCAAACTAGCATTTTTGAATACCCTTCCACCATTACAAACATTACGCAGTCACTTCATCTTCTTGAGTTTGAATTCATATCGCAACGTAAATTTACTTCCCTCCCAATTAGGAAACATGAAATGATTCTTCTCACGCCTATAACTCGGGGCTATACCTTGAATCAAGATAGAAATCAAGCACCTAATAGTTCTTCTATCCTCCAACAGACCCTTCTCATCTTTTCTAAATCAGATGAATACATCTCGCAGTCACATCACACTCATCAAATAACTATCAAGTTATTACTTCCCTTAATAGAGACACAACAGCATATATAGATCCAGAAATACGTGTTCACGCAATCATAGCTCAGGGCTCAAGCTATATGTAACAATCCGGCCTCAAGTCTTCCAGACTGGCCCAACATCAACACACAGAAATCACATCTCGCCCCTCGATCAGGGAATCACAAGTCATCGATGCACATCTGATACTGAGCGCTCATGCGCGTATACGAATGCGTCAAAGGAATTTCAAAAAGCTACATTTCAAGTTGAATCAAGGGCAAACGATAAGAATTCAAGAATGTGAAGTTTTTCCTAAAGGTTCTGCAGCCTTTCGAGGATAAATACAGACGTCTACGTACCGATCCGCGAGACTCCACTAAACCTGCTCATGACTCGTGAGACCTATGTAACCTAGGCTCTGATACCAATTTGTCACGACCCAAATCCCAAACCCGATCGTAATGGCACCTCTCGTGAAGACAAGGCTAGCCGACACACTTCCAATTCACTTTAAGTAGTTAAAAACAGTAATTACAAAGTCTTTAACAGAAATAAATTCCCAAATAACAGGATAAGGCGTGGAATAAAAACCAACACAACCCGGCATCAGGGTGTCATCAATCATGAGCATCTAGAACAATACTACAAGTCTGAGAGTCTACTCCACTACTATATAACAGAATCAGAAGGAAATAAAATAGAAGGAAAATGCACTGGGCTGCAAATCGCCAAGCAGCTACCTAGTAAATCTCTGAAGACCTGCTGGGACTATCAACCCTCAGTAGCAGGACTTGTAGCGCCCGAATCTGCACACAGGGGTACAGGGAGTAAAGTGAGTACTCCAACTTAGTGAGTAGTAATCATAACTAAAGTCCGGATGGTAAGAAATCATGTAAGGCATATCAACATACTGTATAGAAGCAGTTCAAAAACCAATAAGAAAGCAGTGACGCTGTAATAATTTCTTAAAACATCTTAGCTCAGTTTAAACTTCTTGAAAATGACTTTTTCAACAGTTACGCAAATAAATGCAAAACAGTTAGTGCAGCTAAGCACAGAAAACCGCCCCTCGGGCACAAATACCAAAGCTTAACAGGTAAATGATAAGTAAATATGAAAGATAAACACATAAAGGTTTACCCCTCGGGCACAACATCAATAAATCTGCCCCTCGGGCAACATCTCAGAACAATACCAGCCCCTCGGGCAATCACATAGAACAGTACCAGCCCCTCAGGCTCAAATCTCACATCACAATGGGTACCCGCATTCACTGGGGCGTACAGACTCCAGAAGGGGCCCCTTACGGCTCAAGCGCAATATCAAGCCACCTCGTCGTATCAAATCTAGGTCATCGGCCTCATATCAGTCAAGCCACCTCGTGGCGTATATATCTCAAGCCCTCGACCTCATAAACAATTATCAACAAGCCACCTCGTGGCGTACATATCTCAGGCCCTCGGCCTCAAATCAGTATCAGTATTTCCTCAAAATTAGGCTCTCGGCCTTACTCAATCAAAAATACTCACAAGCCCCGCGGGCATTAGTAAAATAGTATTTCTCAGCCCAAAACATCATTTTAAAATATTATTTAAGTCTCAAAACTGAGTAAAAATGGCTTAGTAGTAAAACAATGAAAACTAACATGATTGAGTTCAATTAATAAATCAAAACAGTAAGGAAATAGCAACAAAAATCCCCGAAAGGTTTAAATAGTTGGCACGAAGCCCAAATATGGCAATCACCCCAAATCATGATAATAACAAATAAGTTTCAATCAAATACGCAGTAAAATCATCAATCGGGACGGACCAAGTTACAATCCCCAATAGTACACGACCCCACGCTCGTCATCAAGCATGTGCCTCACCTCAATATTGCACTACGATGTGCAATCCGGGATTTCAAACCCTCAGAACACCATTTACAATTATTACTCACCTCAATCCGAGCAAAATCCTACTCTGAAATGCCTTTGCCCCTTGAATCGGCCTCCAATCGACCTGAATCTAGTCACAGTTAATTCAATTCTGTCAATACTAATTATAGGAATTAAGTTCATATGAAAATACTAATTTTCCAACAAAATCCAAAATTTAACTCAAAATTGCTCGTGGGGCCCACGTCTCGAAATCCGACGAAACTTACAAAATTCGACAACTCATTCAACCACGAGTCTAACCATACCAAAATTACTAATTTCCGATAAAATTTCGACCCTCAAATCCTCAAATATATCCAAGAGGGTTTTCAAACTTTTCCAACTTAAAATCACCAATTACATGTTAAAAATAATAATGAATTCGGGTAATCTAACCAAAATTGAGTTAAGAACACTTATCCCGATGATTTTCTTGAAAACCTCTCAAAATATCGCCTCACCCGAGCTCTCTTGGTCCAAAAATGGAAGAGTGAGACGAGTTTGGACTTTATTCTGTTGCTCAGGGATTTGTTCTTCGCGTTCGCGATCCTCCTATCGTGTTCGCGAAGAATAAAATTTCAAAAAATCATTTTTCAAACTCTTCTCGAACAGCCTCTAGTATAATGGCCATAATTTTTTTGCACACAATTCACATTCAACGCTACGAAGCTACTCCAACTTTTGGAATTTCATTCAGTCCCTCGGATCAAAATCTCACTATCGAACCGAAAACTTCAAATTTCTAATTTTCACAAAAACGATCCGATTCAGTCCGTTTCAAGTCCGTTTCTTACCAAACTTCAGAGACTTATCTTAAAATTACATATAAGACCTGTACCGGGCACCGGAACCAAAATACGGGGCCGATATCGTCAAGTTCTAATCATAATTCATTTCCAAATCTCATAGAAATTTCCAGAAAACAGTTTTCTTCAAAAATTCATTTCTCGGGCTTGGGACATCAGAATTCGATTCTGTTTTTTCACGGACCCTCGGGGATCTTAAAATTATGGGTCCGGGTCCGTGTACCCAAAATATTGACCGAAGTCAACTCATTTGAGTTTTAAAGCTCTAATTCACATTGTAATCTATTTTTCACATAAAACCCCTCTGGAAAATTATACGGACTGCGCACGCAAGTCGAGGAATGATTAATAATACTTTTCAAGGTCTTAAAATATCAAAATAATTATTTAATTTAAAGATAGACATTTTGGATCATCACATTTATCCGTCTCTACTATGCCTTTTTTCAATCTTTGTTTACCTTATAAAGTGAATAAGAAGTAATTGGTGAAAAAAGGAAGCAAAAAGAAAACAAAGTACTAACTAGTTATGGTTTGCCTTTGTTAGTTAATTTCAGGTATGGAAAACAAAGTACTTTCGGAAAAAAACTAAGTGTTTTAACAAGTACGAGTTCAGAAGATATCTTTACAAAGAGTACTTCTTTTGAAGCCGTTCTTTTGAGCTCAAATGGGATCTCCAGGTGTTTATATTTTAGAGTAATTTCTAAGCTTCTTTCAGCCAAACCCAATGAGCTTTTCTTAACATTTTTTGGAAGATGATATTTTGGTCTCTAAAATTTATTGTATTGACCTAAGTTTGGTCTCTAAAAAATTTTGGCAGATGATCTTAAAGAGTGCCTAATTCTCTTTAGGATAATTAGATCTCTTATCTAGAATTTTTAAGGCTGAGTAGATCATAAAATGGAGTTAAATTTAAGCATTAGTTAGCTAAAATTGGTGTCCTAATTTACCATAATTAGGTGGCAACTCTTAAAATTAATTAAACCTCGAACCTACGTGATTTTTTAACTCCAGTATTAAACGTTTGTTTGTGTCATTTTTACAGAAAAAATGGAAAATGAAAGCAGAAACCAAACTGTTCCGATGGTAACTTTCAACGCATCGGCAAGTCATGTTCCGATGGTGACTGTCAACGCATCGACAAGCCGAACACCAGCGTTGGCACCGGCAGAAAAATCCGAAAAATTTTCCGGGATTGATTTCAAGCGCTGGCAGCAGAATATGTTCTTCTACTTGACTACGTTATGTCTACAGAAGTTTATCAAGGAAGATGTTCCTGATCTACCCCATGAAACTCCAGAGAATGAAAGCTTTCTCGTGACGGAGGTGTGGAAGCATTCTGACTTTTTGTGCAAGAATTATACTCTTAGCGGACTAGATGATAATCTGTATAATGTATACAGTGGCGTGGAGACGTCAAAAGAATTGTGGAATGCGCTTGAAAAGAAATACAAAACTGAAGATGCCGGGATGAAGAAATTCGTCGCCGCAAAATTTTTGTACTACAAA